>VDFB02097777.1:286914-315075 GCA_007258455.2 Sequoia sempervirens
AAAGAAAACTCGCTTTATTAGTCACTTTCCAAAATATAATGTAGCCTCAAAGATACAACTACAAGTGAATTCTTTTTATCATGAATGTAGATAAATCAGTATAAATAGACTATATTGCCAAAATAAATAAAAATATATTGAAATACTTGTTTTAGTGATTCCAAAGATATAAAAATATTAAAAATCCCTTTTTTTAGAAGTTGAGAGTTGGTTGTTTAAAATTACTCACAATATATTTACTTATATTTGATTATTACATAAAATAATGATAACCTCATTATCCAATTAATCCAACATTGCCTTATTATAAACACATGTAGCAAGTTTAGTCACAACTTGTCACCAATCACATCTTAACACAAAACTCTTATAACAATTATACATAGGTCTTATAGAAGAATACATAGTCCCTACCACATTTTTGCAGTAGACCATTTACATATGAATTGTCATATAGCAACTTGGTTTAGGACTATAACAATGTAAAGAAAGCTTGTAGCATATGTATAGGTAGTCTAAAAATATAAATAAGTTACATTCTTCTTGTAGTAATCCTTTGAGAAGGTAATTTAACATGAAGCTATTAGACAAAAACAACCAAAAATAAAGAAGAAAACTAAAAAAATACCCTACTACTATTTTTGGTGGTTCAAAAATTGCTCATATATTAGACATGTTAGCTAAGAAATTTTGTGAGTGTGGAATCACAAAGTGGAGTTGAGTGGTATAATCATCTTTCCACGATCACACAATATACAAGATACTCCATTGCTATGATAGGTACATAAAAATATCTTCCTTCACCTCTTCCAACACTTAGCTTGGAAAATTACCATCCTCATTTGCCAAAATATTTTCCTCTCCTTTCTTCCTCATGGGTAAAAGCACAATGTTGTCACACTTTTATAAAAGAATCAACCAACAATGATCCAAATTTTTAACTTGAATCACTAAAAAGTGACATATATGTTTTTTATTTATTTTGGAATGATGTAAACTCATAAAATATATATTTTAGTGTATTTTATGTTTGTATTTGAAAATAAAAACAAAAAATTATTTGAATATAGTTTTTGTAAAATTAACATGCTATAATTTAGTTGCTAATACAATGCTGAAAAATGAAGTTAAACGCGACATCGATCCTATATAGTAAAATTTATTTTTTCCTTCAATTTTTGGTGTGTGTATTTATAAGTTAAAACTTTAGTGCATAGATTTATTTTTTCCCAATTTTGATATACTTATTTTTTTTAAATAAATATTAAAATGTGGGTGTATTGAAAACATAATTGTTCTCATGAGACATCACCATTTGTCTTAACTATTTATCCAAACTAGAAAAAAACTATACCATCTTCACATTGAGTCTTTTATTTAGTGCACTATATATATATATTTTAGTATTTTTACTTGATAAGATAATCAACCTTATATTTTGGTGTTGATAACCTATTTTTAGTTTTTTTTTTTTAAACTATAAAAAACAATTAAATTATTAAAAACTATATATATTTAAAAACTAAACTTATAGATCTACAAAAGGGTATTTTTATATTTTTAAAAAATGCTATTTGCATGAGTAGGAGTTGTTGAAACATCAAGTTTTTGAATAATTTTGTTTTTTTGGTAAATTAGTCTCAAAGTGATGCTACATATGCATTTAATGAACACTTTTATTTGGAAAAGTTGTGGATACATATAACTTAGCTACAATGAATCTAGTTGGATCATATGTTTGACCAAAATTGATATTTAGTTAGAAATGCTTGAATTCACTTATGTTGATAAGTTGCCCAAAAGTGTGACATAGCTTTATACTTTTACCCTTATATTATGGAATTTAATCCACCATTCTCCATCAAAATCTAAAAAGCATTTCTCTCCTCCTCTTCTTTTATGGGATTCAACCCATCACTGTCTAGCATCCTCCTCCAATTGTTTTTTCTTTGTTCTCCACTCACTTTCAAATAAATCATCATTACCAATGTTATGGAAATTAAAAAATTCCATAGCCAACTCCTTCTCTTTCTTCAATTTCTCATTTGTAAATTCCTTAAAGGTATAATCCTTGCAACCTCTCCTTCTACACCTACAACCTCCTCTTCCTCCTCTTCTTCCTCTTCTTATGCATTCAACTACATCACATATGCCAAAAAATCCATGTTTGCTTCTTCTTCTTCTATAATTTATTGTTCCATGTTCACCAACATGTCCTCCAAATGATAAATTACAATTGCAACCACATTCCACACCACCTTTGTTATAACTTCTCAAGTTCTTTACCAACCTCAATTGTAACATATTTTCTCTCTTCTTTACCTTCTCCTATCATCCCAACCAGATGATTTTTTATTGCTCTTCATTTTCCTCTCACATGAGGATCTCTTCTTATTTGCCACTTTGACATGACGCTCTTCTTCATCCCCCTCTCTATTTTCAAGCAAAACAATATCAAAATATCATGGTATTTAGTATCTCCAATGTTATTTTCCTTTTCTTTTATCTCCTTCATAACACTTAACATCCTATAAATGTATGCATGCATTCTCTCAATACTAGCCCAACTCCTTTCCTCTAAATATATTTTTATCCTCTTTATGAAAGAGATTTTTACAACCATTCTTAATATATGTCTCTTTCTTGGAGACGTTTTTACACACACACTATAACCAACAACCTAAAAAAAACCTCTCACAACCACAAGACTCATATACTCTCACACTAACCACAACCCATAATTGATTTTCCCCAATAGCCTACACATGACCTCTACCCAATAATGGAACTATAAGATGTAACCTTCATAACTCTAGATCTACCCACTTTTGACATGGTGGAGGATGTTCCTACACATACTACCTAACAATGCTATCTTTGCTAGATGATAGCCAACACACTCTTACACAAAATACGCCTCTTTAACACCATTTTCTCTCTCACACACTACTCTCTACAATTATAATATTTAATCTCACACTTGCAACAATCTATAGAGCCTTCCAAAACACAACCTAGTGATTACACCAAATTTAATACCAAATGATGTAGTCTATTTAGGGGGTCTAATGAAAGAAGGTATAATCTAGTGACCCATACACATTACAGCCATCCATACACACAATATAAGTTATAATAAACTTTATTAACTATTTTATCATAGTTCAACTTGCTTACAATAATACATTAAACTACTATACACTATAGCAACTATCTCTAACTAAGTTGCACTCTCACTATGAAGTTTCCACTGTAACCTTCCTCTCATTAATCTCCCAATCCAATCTCTAGGGATCTACACTCTTTTCTTAATTATGCTAAATAAATTTTCCCTTTCCTCTTCTCATTAGGATCTCTCTTTGTCAAACAAAGACTAGTCCCCTCTCATGGACAACCCTATCCCCCACCAAGATTGATTAGGGTCAAACCACAATAGTGGTTTACAAATTTTATGAGGAAGGAAATTTCATTTTTTCCTTTTCCCCAAACTCAATTGGTTCGATAGAACCCAATGGTTCGACCGAACCACATTATATGTTCGACCGAAGCCCCAAACCCTAAACAAAATAATCTTATTTAAAGGGGTTTGGTTGAACATGGGTTCGACCGAACCCCCTTAAATAAGAGACAAAAAAAAATCATTGTCATTTTCGCTTTATGCAGTTGCTTTCCCTGTGCTTGTGCGTGCAGCAAACCGAAACCGTGATCTGCAAACGGTGAACAAACTGACTTCATCTCTCCGGTGAATGCAAACTCAACTTCGTCTCTCCAAAGTTCATCAACCCAACTTGCATATCGAGCACCAGGTTTGTCAAATTCGAATTTTGTAGAGTTCAAAATGTATTTGTTTGTGAAATTTTGAAACCCTAAATGCAAAAATTTTCAAATTTGTTGAATTGAAACTGCATTTGTTTGAAAGTTTCTAAAGTGTTTTCAATATACACTATTTCTATGATACATTTCTACTCTGTCAAAAAATTAACATGCCCTGTCTATGCTTCCACATTTTGCATACATTTTTACCAGGGCACCTCCAATTTATTTGAGGCATTATATCAAACAGTTCATTAACAAATTTATTTGAGGCATTATATCAAATAGTTCATGGTAATTTTTGATGGAGTATGATAGAAATAGTGTTTCCATTGTATGCACCCTATATCAAACAATTCATTAACAAATTTATTTGAGGCATTATATTAAACAACTCATGGTAATTTTTGATGGAGTATGATAGAAATAGTGTTTCCATTATATGCACCCTATATCAAACAGTTCATTAACAAATTTATTTGAGGCGTTATATCAAAAACACTATTGGAAATTTATTTGAGGCATTATATCAAAAACACAATTTCTATCATACTCCGTCAAAAACACTATTGGAAATTTATTTGAGGCATTATATCAATCAGTTCATTAACAAATTTATTTGAGAAATTATATCAAACAGTTAATGATATAAAGTTTCTAGGGTGCATACAATGGAAACTTGGATAAAATTCTTCATATTTTGCCTTTGAGTCTTACGACATTACTCCAAAAATGGTTGGTGAACTAAATGTATGAATCGAAGAATAAATTTAGAGGAAAGAAACTAGATTGTTTGAATGAAATGTATAATAAAATAGTTCTATTAGGATTAGAAGGAATGAAGGTATTATTAAATTTTCAGTATTAGGAAAATATAAAAATATGTCCACTTTACTATATATATATATATATATATATATATATATATATTAAAACTATTCTTCATATATCCATGTTAAAACTTGTAAAAATTAAATTACATAAAATCAATTTTAAATTTGTACCAAAGAAATAAAATGACTTTGACTAAAATGAATATTTAAATATAGCTATCCTCTTTGCAAAATCCAATTTGATTTGAGATATTTATGGACAAAATATGGATGAGCATGAGGTAAGTAAGAAAGAATAACCTTAATTTATATCTTCCCTCATCAAATAATTTCACGTTTAAAGAGTTTCTTAAGGCATATCCAATTATGAAAAACTATTATATACTTGAACATATAACTATATTAAATTATATCATGAATAAATTGAAAGGATAAAGAGTAAATCACTAAAAACACATACATAAATCATAGAAGTAAATTGATTAATATAAGGAGATTCAAGTGGTTGGATAATTTTTTCCAAGGAGTGGAAGAGGTTAAGAAGGAACCATCAAATAAATAAAATATTTGAAATACTTTAAAAGAAAAATACATTTCTCCTTGCTCTAAATTGAAATGGTATTCCTTCTAAGATGATAATAATTGAAAAAGAAGAAAATAATCATTATGAAGATCAAGTACCATTGATAAGTTTTAAGAGATCAAATAAAATGTTCAACAACAAAAGAAAAAAGAGAAAATAGTTAATGCTAAAGAAACAACTACAACCAAGCTACTACATGTTATAAATTCTCCTCTTATGTAGTCTTCATTTCCCTATAAATTGTGGCCTCCTTGTACAAATTCGCTATTGATCATCATAGTGAAACAAATTTAACATTTTGAAATGGTTAAACATTATTATTATTTTTATTTGTATAAGTATAATTATTATGGGTTCATTTCTCCTCTCCTACTCTTCCTAATAAGGTTCTATTTTACAAGCCTCATATAACTGTTAGGGTTCTAACTTCTAAAAATTGAATAGTGTCAACTTAATCTCATTAGACAATGCTCCCCTAGTATTAATGGGGCCAACTTTTTATCTATCAAACTCGGCTATGTTTACATTGAATACGAATTTGATACCTTTATCTTGATACTTGAACTAAGATATCTTGACTCTAATTTTAGTCCTTTTATCTAAAAATTATTGGTGACATATCCATTCTTGTTTAGTTTTAATCATTTATTATTGCAATTAATTATTACAAGGAGATTCTTGAAGCTTGTATTCCATCCCCACCATTTTTATTCTAAATATTTGAAATTTTCTTTCAACTTAAAGTCTAAATTTTATCCTTAATGCTATACATATTTCCTAGGATAACACATATTCATTATATTTCACTAAATGTGTTTAGACATAGAAGAAAAATCTTCAATATATCTTTAAGATAACTTTGATACCATCAAGATAATCCCACCTTTCATTGCATTAATATCAAAGTTAACTAACCCTTCCTCTTTACATGCTTTTCAATTAGAGTATCCTCTAGTAAAAATAGAAACATTAATAGTGTGGTTATCAAAGAGTGTCTAGGGATGCACACATCACTATTATTAATAAATTATAAGATTGTAAGAAATTTTTATGGAAGAAATAACTATCTAATAGAGAATATAATGTATTAGTTACCATATCTAACTATTACATATTTTAAATAAAGCCCCTTTAAAATCTATCTTATTGCCATTTAATGAGTCAACTAGGTTCAAAATTATTTTCATCTTATTCCCCCAAAATTCATCACCTTTACAACAAAAGGCTTGGGTTTCATCTAATTTATCTTATTTATTCTCAAATCATATTAAAATCACCAACTTAAACTCTAAGAAATATTTGGTAACTTATTTATTTTATCTTCATTTAGAAAGGGGTGTGAAGGGGATTTAGAACCTTTTAAAGTTTCTTTCAAAATAACTAGGAAGATTTTATTCATTGCCTTTCTTGTTGCTTTTAGGATTAGTGTTATGAATTTTGTGCCTTCATTCTTAAAAATTCTTATATCAACTCATTTAGCATTTCCATGATCTTTTTATATGGGAAAGGTCAACATACAATGAGGTAGACACTTTCCATTTTTTTTATTCCTTAATTAGTTCTTTCTAGGGAAACTTTTAGTCTTTTGAACACCTTACAAAAATATGATAAATGTGTGATTATTTTTCTTTCCACTCTATAAATTTTTGATGTGCTTGGATATATAATTGAGATGATTCACTCATAATGTACAATGATAAAAATTTAGTATATATGAAAGAAATATTTTTGAGACATGTCAAACTACCATTCTACATAACTCTCACATGGAAATAAGAATATTATTTTATTTTAACTAAAGAATTGTGTGTACTCTATCTTGAAAATTACTAATTAATTTTTAATTATATACTTATAATTTAAAATAAGAGCATCATTTGTAACATGGAATAGATAGGTTAATTTTAATGAAATAAAATATGTTTTTATATTAAGAAAAATTTACAAATATATGAAACTCATACATTGAGAAATTGACTAAGATGTAACTTTGTATGAGAATTAAGATGCTCGAATAATTTATATACCTTCTTTCAATAATTAACATTAGAAATTAATACTTGGCTTATATTGTATACCCACCTCCCAATGGTCTTGGAATGGATGCATTTAGATGGAGAAGGATTTCAAAAGGCTCATGGTACTTGTGGACCCCTCAAAGGCATGATATATAACACATGAACTTTATTTATGAAATTTGGTCTTTTGGTGTTGGCTTCTAGTATGAATGTTATCTATACTTGGTGGAATTCTTATTTGAGACTCTCAATCTTCCATTGTTGGTTTCTAGTGTGATTATACAATATGCTTGCCAAATTGTATTAATTTCTAATGTTAATTATTCAAAGAAGGTTTTGTTTCATAAGAAGAGACCTATGTTCACATATTCCAAGGCATGTTATTATCCACAATGCATGACACTTCTTCACATCTCTATCAAGTTCTAAAAAGATACAGGTCTGCCATTTCCATGGAGGAGATTGATGATTTAAAAAGAAAATATCATGCCATTTCTTTCTTGAGAAATCATGTTTGCATTCATGATTTGCAACTTCCATCTTCATCCAAAAAGAAATTTTGTTATCGTTATGTGCCTAATATTAAAACAAATCAAAACCTTCATTTGAGCATGATCACCAACACAAAGGTAAACAAGTGGAAACAAAAGAAATCTTGGTTAATGGCTTTCAGCATGTTGGTGGAAAAACTGCATCTTTTTGAAATTGGCTTCCTAGCTTATCAGTCTTATGTTTAGTAAGGTTTTGTAATCTCCATTGTGTTATGTATTCGAGTCACGGGTATATCTAGTATGATGTCTTCTTTTGGGTATTTTGGGTGCATAAGAGAATGTGCATATGTATTGATGTATTCAACCAATGTGCTTTTGTAACATTGTAATAAGACAATTGGTCATTTGTACTAGGACCTCACTGGTCTTTTTGATATTTTGTAAATTTATTTTCGGCTATGATTGGGGTTTTATTGTTGAGACCTTTCCGCCCGGTATAATGCACTTCAAACCAGCTATATGTAAAATATTATATATAAATACAATTATAAGTGGTCTCCCACTTTTTCTTAAAAAAAAAAGTTCTTGTAAATGTCCACATCTTTTTCCTTGACAGAGTTGCTATTTCTTAAAAGATTTCTTATGATTTTTCATAATATTGGTCAATACTTTACTGTAAATATTCTATAGTCATTCTCTTAAATGTCATAAGAATATGTCATAAGAGGATTTCATCTTATAAAGCTATAATAATATTATATGCATTTAGAACATCTTAGACACCTCCCTTAAAGCATTCAACAAATGACAAATAACTTCTGACACAAAGAGAGTGAGATGCCTCATTTCCTAATATGAGGGGATAAAATAATAAATCAAAATATTAGGATGCAAGGTTGACCCACCTTTCCCAACACTTGGCTAAGTTTATCATCTATTAGTGGATCCCAACAACAATTGTGCTTGGTGCTTGGAGTTACTAATCCAAAGGGAATACCTATTCATTTTTTTCTTAACATTCTCTGAGGCCTAATGACTCCTCATCTCAGCAGGTTAGAATTGTGGGAATGGATTTTTGCCCTCCCTATGACTAAAGGCTCTGAGGAGGTGAGTATGATGTGGTGGAAAAAAACCAAGATAAAAAGTTGGTTTAGTTCTCATAAAACTCTCTAAATTGAATTCCTACATCCTAACTAGAAATACCATGAGGGAGTTTAGATCCCCATTTTAGACGAAAAGTATATTCTTATACTCATCACTAGTTCATTTGGACCAACTAAAGAGATGGTGAACTAAGGAAAAATTAGTTGTATTGATAGATTAAAACTTAGTTGTTTCTCTTTCCATTGTCCCCTCTCCACAAAACACCCTTATTTAAGTAGATTCTATTAAACCTATCTCACATATCACCTCCCAATTCTTTAAACTTTTCAGACTTCTTATTCCTCATACCTAATAATCTATCCTTCAAGCTCAACACTTCCCACACTCCAATCAAGGTGATCACCTTTGGCTTCTAATGTCCTTTTGGTTCGATTCTGAACCTCATCAAAATGGTAAGTGGATACAATTGTGGAATGATGTGATTAAATCTATTGCACTACCTTACTATGATCTTACAATAAGAATATGGCTAGAAAGAGATCTAGAATGGAAAAAAAATATGGATCAAAATAGAAAAAAAAAACTTGTTTTGGCTTTACTTACTAATAACTTTTTTTCTACAATGAGTGGTTGCTTACGTTGAAATAAAACTTGAAAGATTTGAACTTAAAGAATTGTGGTAGAGGATCTCAATTAAAGAGATAGGCTATTGGATGAAAAGGATATAAAGGGATACAATTATTTTTTGAACTATCTCAAACATATTTACATTCTCAAAAGAGTGGATCAATATCTATCGTTGATCAAAAGTGGTTCAGCAACTCTAATGATATTAAAATCCATTTTCCTCCAACATTACAAATAATAATTTTTAATTGATCTGGTTGGAAGGGAGATCACATCAGAGATATGAGAAACTTGTAGGGCGCCAACAATTATATATTTTTAGCATATATAAAATGTATGGTTGGATTAGTGGAATATTTATAACAAGTATATGCAATATGAAGTCAAACTTTTATTTAGATTTGAATCTTAATAAATTAGTTTAATGATTCAATTTATAGCTTTATGCAATCTATAATTTTTAAATAATGGTTTGATGGTATCAAACTTTATACATATAAAAATATATGATAAATGTCGATTATTTTGCTTTCAATCTACTTGAATTTTTTGATGTTTATTGGTATATAATTGAGATGATTCACTCATATTGTAATGATAAAATTCATGCTCATATGGAGGGATTTTTATATTATCTTCCATTAAATTCATCCTCTTTTACATAGAGATTCTTATAGAATATTGATATTCTAGTGTGAATTCTTAATTTTAGACATATCTTAACTAGAAAATTTACTGGGTTCAATGAAGGCCGGCTTAGAACTTTTTTTTTTTTCACTTACATAATCCTATTTTGAAGTTCATTTATGTTAACAACTATTAGATTAAATATTTTTATCCCAATTATTTTCAAATAATTTTATACTAATCTTTGTATTCTTATTCTTTCTTTCATCATTTCATTTAAAATTTGAACCACTTAGGGATGTTATGTTATAGACTATAGTTGTCTTCCAATTCTTTTTAAATTGTTAATGGTATGAAAATATTATTGATGAGTAGATGAATTATTACAACTATTTTAAATTTGTATTCTCTTTATCTAGATATATTATTTACCAAAGTCTCATTGCTCTTTTAGGTGTACTGTATATATATAACATGGAAAATGCAGATCATGTTCCACCTGCGCCAGATTCTTTGTTTGCAAATACTAGTAATGAGATTAAAAAATTAAGAGATTCATTAACAACCTTGGGGTGCAAGCAGGATATATAATTAGTCGCCATGTTAATGTGCATAGTCTAGAAAAACTAAAAGATGAACTTGAGAGGACTAGTGCATATTCCTCAGATAGAGTGACTGCTATTCTTTCCTACATGTGGGAAGAAGTACATAGTGACATTCCCCTTAAACAAATACAGGATAGTGTCACCAAAGAAATGATAAAAGCCACTTGTTTTCCATTTTATCAAAATGTGCGTAAGGTTAGGGGATACCAGGTCACTAGATGTGTCAATCATGCTATGGCCTCATTGATCTACCCATGATTTCTTGCAGCACATGGTCTATACCCAAACAATGACCAGATTCCATTGTATTTTGTTCAACAATTGTATGGTGAGGTCCATTTGGGCCTCAAAGTTAACTACCTAGACATTCCACCATATGTTGGTCAGGGGCGTGGCAGGATTGCTGATAGGCCCACCTATCATCGGGCAGATAGACCACCCCTAGTGTTTAGGGTATTGGTTGGTGAGAGGTATCCTTCTCTCACCCCAACTCTAGCCCCCATAGCAGATGAGGTTGTCGTTTGCTTCCCAAAGGCAATTGACCTTCAGGTGACATTAAGTTTGCCACCACTGGGATATCTATTGTGATCGTGTAGGTCGGTATTTGATGTCAAAGCATCCAAGCATTCCCAATCCATGCCATTTTTAGCACAGTGGACCACCATGGATCCTTTTATAGTGGCTGACATCCCTACTCCTACATAGCTTGATGCACTTACAGGAGATATGTCATGCATGACTCTGCATTGTTTGGCTGAGGACCTGTTGGAGGAATATGCCAACATTGCATTAGACAATGGGATCGACATAGAGCATGTTAGAGAGCATTTGAGATGCAGAGGTCGTTCAGTTCCAGGATCCCATCACTCTCATCCGAGCACTAGTGCGCATCAGGATCCACCTACAGTTCATTCGGCAGTTGCACAGACTATGGGTTTTACTGATATGTTGATTGATTCTGGTTCATCATCACCAATGCCATCTCACCTTCATAGTCCTCTACATTCATCATTTATGGCACGACATGGGATAGATCAGATGGATGCAGATGTTGATTTGTCGCTTGACCATTTGGTGGATATGGTGGAGGCGACTGTTTCAGAGGACTTAGGTCATCCGATATCAGATGATATTCATGTATGTGTGCATATGCATGTTTCAATTCTTTTTTCATTATTTTTAAATTTTTTTAAATTTTAACTAGATATTCATGTAAGTTGATATATATATATATGTATATATATTGTTACAGGTGGACATACCTCATATCACTCCTAGCCTTGGTCTAGATCGTGTGCATGATCGATGTGACTCTGTGGATGAATCTGCTGCCACACATGTGAGTTTTTCATTTTTATATAATCACGTGTATATGTACATGCAATATTTATGTATGCATAGATCTAGATTGATATTTAAAAATACAAGTTCATTTAAAAATAACTTTCATAAAATTTATTTAATATAAATTATATGTATTTAACACATCTTGTACACAATTTTATTTGTAGGGCTCAGCACATCCATCAGAGCAGGACCATTCGCATTCAGATGGCCATTCGACTAGGAGTAGACATTCATATTAGGCCATGCACACTAGATTTTTGATCTTTACCACATGCATTTTCTTATACATGATAATCTTTAGTATTTGAGATTTGATGATCTCTAACTTACATTTGCTTATACATGATGATCTTTAGTATTTGAGATTTGATGATCTCTAACTTACATTTGCTTATATGATATACGTACATTTGCTTATTTGTTGATCTTTAGTATTCGACATTTGATGATCTTTAATTTACATTTTACTTATATGATATGTACATATATTTTCTTATATGGTATATACATACATTTGCCTCTTTGCTTATAATATATGTTATGTTTATATGTATTGAAACCCTTTACATGTATGTACATGTGTTTGCTTATGGTTTAAACATGTTTACACATAATATATGTATGCATTTGCTTTAAATATTCAATGTACATACATGTTTTCTTATTTTATGATCTCTTACAACTTACATTTCCTTATATTCAATATATATTTGATCTCTAGTAGAATTTTAGGGAAATCAATGCCACTTTATAATTAAGTTAATTCATGTTGATCACAATAAATATTTTTTTAAAAATAACTTAAGCAACATGAACCATTGAGTTGAGAACAAGATATAATATTTTTGACAAGTAACTTGAAATTCAATTCAAATATAATTAAGAAAATTCAATTCAAATTATACCTCTATTATATGTTTTTGACAAGTAACTTGAAATTTAATTCAAATATATGAAGAAAATTTAATTCAAATTATACCTCTATTATACATTTTTGACAAGTAACTTGAAATTCAATTCAAATATAATTAAGAAAATTCAATTCAAATTATACCTCTAATATACATTTTTGACACTTTAACAAAATTCTAAAATTACTAGATATGTTGTGCATACCTATGAATTAAATAACAACAAACTCCACAATGAAATAACTTGTTTGTTTACTACTTGATTCATTTAAACCAGGATCTAGTTATTCCATGTACACTAGAATAATTTTTTTCCCATCCTGGATATGCATATAAATAGAAGCTTATTTTTCATTATTCTGGATATCAAATTGCAAGATTAATTGTCATTTACATCACTTGGAGCGCAGATTTTGGAGAAGTTTTTGCACATTTATCAAGGAGGAAAATATTGGAGCTCGACAACTTTTCATTTTTATCAATTGTTACCTGATTTCATTTGTGGGCTCAATCAGGCAAGGAAATCTATGTTCAAGTATTCATGAAGGCCAAATGGGGACATTGTTGTGCAGGATTAAATCATGTACCTAATGATATTTCACAAGGAGGTTTGTTGGAAAGCATGCCTCGATCAAATTTGGCACAAAACTCGTTAGAGAAGAAAGTCGGCAAGACCCTCCTGTTGTCTTGCCGACTAGTAGTGTGTTCTATTTGGTTGAAAACACCAGTCGCCAGGACATTCGGGTCACCATGAGTCTTTATTTATCTCTGCTTGGAAGGAGATCATGCCGAAAGAGGATTGTCATTGGGGAAAGGAGCCCTTGTTCGCTATAATCTCTCACCGACACAACAAAGTCTCACTGAAAGAATGGAACTCTCAGCTTAAATAGGAGCTCGGGGAGATGTCTCAGCGATGGAGTAATGTCTCGCCAAAGGGCTATGAGTTCGTCATGATGTCATGCCTATCGCGGGTGGTCTTGTCAAAGTGGAATGCCTTTGGTGCAATGTGATGGCTTCGATGAAGGGTCCTGCTGACACAGGGAGGTCTCGGCAAAGGTTGTGAGCTCGAGGAGAATGGAGGAGCTCATTGTGACGTCTGGCCGACCTGATGGGGTCATGCTGAGATGAGATGAGGGGTCATGCCGAGATGAGATGAGCTCACTGAAGGATCTTGCCTTTGGCATAAAGTATCGCTGACAATGGGGACTCTTGCCGAAGTGAAACGACGTCGACGAAATGTTTTGAGCTTGGCACAAGGTCTTGCCGAGAAATAGGAGTTCAGGGAGATGTCTCACCGACCAAGTGATGTCTCCCCGATAGGAAAGTAAGCTCTCGCCGAAACAGGGTAGCTTCGGCATGATGTCTTGCCGACCCGGTAGGGTCTTGTATAAATGAGGTGAGCCCGAGGAGAAGAAGGGAGCCCGCTATGAGGTCATGTCAAGAGAATTGTGTCTCGACAATAGGGAGGTGGCTACGGTAGGACTCATCACCAAAAGGAGGAGTTCAACGTTAAGTCTCACCGACAATGGGGAGTCTTGCCGATAGCGATCAACTTGCCATGGAAAAGGATATCAGTGGGACTCTTAGCGTTCGCTATGACCTCCTGCCAACTGAAGATCTCTTGTTGACCTGATGTTTCTCTGATGATAGTCTGGGCGATGATGAGGGCGAGATCGGTATGACTTTTGTATTCGGTCTAGGGTCTTGCCGACCGTCACGTGTTATGCCAATAGCTGCTATGAGGTTTACTCGCATTGGGGAGACACGATTAGTGTCTCACTGACATGCGATTTTGTCTAGAGGACCTTTGATTGTCTGGGAATCTACGTGGCACAAGTTCAACTAATTTCAAGGAGCTAAAGACAGGCCATGGGCAGTTTGACTGTTGTGACTATCCTTGTGAGGAAGATCAACAGAATGTGAACAGTATGGATCTGCTCTGTAACCAAAGATGATAAATCGGTTCAAAGGTAGAGGTGACTGTCTATAAGGGTCTAAGCAGGATAGACCTAAGGCTGCTTCTAGAGGAGGTCAACATTTGAAAGATCTAAAACAAAAAGAAGTCATGAGTCTCTATGACAACTGGGATCTCTGCTGGCAGAAGGCAGATCGGTATTAATGGCTATACTCTAGGGCATTTAAAGCAGCTCTGATGGAAGTTCGAGGGTGGACACGGAGGCCTAAAGTTAAAGTTGTGGTTGAAAAATATCAGAAGACTTCTCTGGAGGGAGATCCTTCACACCGACCTAGATAGCAGGGATTCACTTGAATGCAACATTAACTTCATTTAAAATATCTAAGGGCAGATCTTTATGAAGGCGGATATTTTTGTAAGCCTAGGGGCAGGGACTTTTTGTATATATGGCATTTTTGCCTCTTTGTAAAAGGGGTTCGGATTATGCATTTTGAAGAGCTAGTAATTTTTCTTAAATCCTTTCTCAATTGATGTATGCTTTGTAACTCATTTCAATTTTGGAATATAAAATATAGAGTTTACCTTGGAAACCAGTGTTAGTGTTCATACTACTCTCATTTTCTGTCTTTTAGATTATGCAAGTTTTGAACTGTGCTTTTTCTAAGTCTGCATTCATACCTTAAAGTTGTGAAATTCATCTTTCCTTCTTAAAATATGTATGTAGATCTAGCCTTTTCAAGAATGATGCATAAGTTCACACAGTTTATGTTGAGTAAATGAAATAGCTACCATTTAGTTTCCCAGTGTATGTTCATCTTGTTTTCATTTCATGATTTCTTATCAGTTTGGTGTATCACCATAGTATTTAGTTTTATTTCTATGCACTCCTTCTCCCTTTTCCTTTACAGAATCAGTACTTTAGGTGACACCAAAGGAAGTCGGCCTTCTCTGGAGGTTGACCTCTGTCTACAAGTGACCCATAGCTTTAGAGGTCTTCCCATGTTACACTAAGGTGTTGAACATCAGGTTCAGCAGGGTGCAATTTCAGGTGATAACAGTTTCTGGCATGCCCAGTGGGACCAATTTCACATTATATTGCTGGTTTGGTATGCAACCAGCAAGTCTCAGACTTTATAGAAGTCATTTTTTCATACTTGGCGACTCCATAAAGAGAAAGAACTTTAGAAGAAGTGTTGTTACAGTTTATGAGAAGGGTTGAAACAAGGAGCATCTTAGTTCCTTTTGAATGTTTGCAGCTGTTACCACTCAGAAGACAAGGCAGGGTAATAGAGAGGGCAGGGGCAACATTTGTTTATTCTAGAAGAACCAAATCTACTCCTCCATATGTGAGATTCCATATTGTTGTCCTGTCTTTTGTTTCACCTAGAGTGCAAGTTAATCCACCTATAATGGCTGCTCTTAGAAATTAGCCGTTTGTGCCATTTAATGGAGGTAGTCCATTAAATTTGACGCAACACAATGACATTCCAATGGCGGCTTTGAAAAGCTTGCCAATTTTCACGAGGGAAGATCAGACTACCCCGATTGAACATATACGAGATGTTGCTTCCTTATGTGGTGTGCACCATATCACACAAGAAGATGTAGTTGTAAGACTACTTGCAACATCATTCAAAGGAAAAGCATTACAGTGGTTCAAGAGTCTTGGAGTAGGTTCAGTTGCCACTTGGGATGAGTTGGGTGACAAATTACACAGATAGTTTTAGGACAGGTCTGATAATTTCTCTGTTGGAGCAATTAACTATGCTTAAGAGGGCTCCTGAGGAGCAAATGAATAATTTCAACTTCAGATTTCAAAGAACCTGGGATAGAATTCCTGCAACAGTGAGACCACCTCCAGAATATGCATTTTTGTACTTTTTGAAGGCTCTTAACAGTGATATAGCCATTATGATACAATCAATGGGGAGTGTTTCTCTACTAGATGCATTTGAAATAGCAATCAGAGCTGAAAACAGCCTAATACAGGCTGGTAAACTTGCTCCTATGCCACCAATGCCTATATTTATGGATATTCATTCGAATATCCCTTTGCAAATACCACCCTTTGCACCTTTGCCACCTATTCCAACAATGTCAGTTGTTGTTCCAACTATTGTAACACAAGAAACTATTGTTTCAAGATCTTCAAATGAATTACAAGAAATCAAAAGTCTATTACAGACCTTTGGTAATAAGCTTGTGAGCTTGGAAAAGCAACAAGCATATAACAGGCCTTATCAACAGTAGAATTTAGGTTAACAACAACAATATCAAGGTAATAGACAGGCTTATCAAGGCAACTACCAGGGCCCAAGATAGAGTGTAAATACAAGACCTTTTCAGGCTTACACTCTAGCACCTGTTAGTGCAGTTAAGGAGCTTGTCCCTATTCAAAACAACCTAGCAGCAGATTATGAGTGGTGCTACCCTTGTAACCAACCTCACAATCAAATCACTTGCTCAAATGGACTCATTAATCAAGCATTTATGGTACATAATGCCTCAAGTTCATAGCAGAATGCATTCAATGACGCATCTCCACAACACCAAGATCAGCCTACCGATGATACTACCCTACTTAACTGGCAAGGTGAAGAATTATGTGGGTTGAATGTAGATAATTCTTTAGTTGTAGTTAACACAAGGGTGAAGAAAAGAGCTCTTGATCTTGATCAAATAGCTGATAAAGGGAAAGCAATAGCTGTAGAATCATCTACATCTCAAGTGACTCCTGGTTTGCAAAGAAATCAGCAACTCCCAGTTAAGGAGCAACCACACTTGCAAGTTGATCATGCTAGCGTAAAGGTACACCATAAAGTGAACCCAACTGTACCCTTTAATATTTTTGATAGTATGAAAAATATGAATGTAACGATGTCTATGTGGGATTCATTAGCTATCCCAGGTCAAAAAGATATGTTACACTTAGCTTGGTCAAATTTTAAAGTGTCTAATGAATCTGAGTCTCTAATAGGTCAAGTTAGAACTGTGTTGAAAAATAATCCTCAAGGAAATGACAAACAAACCAGCAAAGAGACAGGAAAAGAAGTTAAACCACCTTCATTTTACGTGTCTGTAATCATAGGTGATAAGGTAGTTCATAACTGTATGGTAGACAGTGGAGCTAGTAGCTTAGTAATGCCAAAGCAAATTGCTGACAAGCTTGGACTAAAGAATTAGCCTTTAGAGAAAGGAGTGATTCAATTGGATGGTACTTATGTTAATACATTGGGTGTTATTAAAGATTTGAGTCTTACCCTTCATGCTTGTCCTAATTTTTCAGTTCCTCAGGACATATGTGTCATAGATCTCCCACCTTTCTTTTCTTTGTGCCTCTCAAGAGACTTTACAACCAAGATAGGTGGTTATGTGTTAGTTGATTGGTCACATATGTTGTTTAGAACTAGATATGGAACCAAAGTCACCATTAAATCTGAAAAGTTGGCTAAGGATCACATGGAGCCATATAACCCAAGTCCCATCAATGTTGTTCCTACTGCTGCAGACACAAATTGTGTCATTTTTACTGACAGAGAACTGGCTGCCACTCAAGAACTTCAAGCAGAAGTTGCCCCTAATGTGTTGTTACATGAGTGGACAACTGAAAATGTGTTGGAAAATCCTGAGGACCTTATTCAAGATGTCAGTATGGGTAATTATGTGATGCTTGAACCTGACTCAAAAGTTCCAAACCTTGAAAAAAGTACAGATCAGTTGTTGCAACAGCAAAGTGAACTCTAGGAAATGTTTTTTGATGGTTCCAGAAGCAAGAATGGAGCAGGTGGAGGTGCAATGTTGGTTTCTCCACAAGGTAATAAGTATTTTTCAGCCTTTCGTTTTGCTTTTACATGTTCTAACAACAGTGCTAAGTATGAAGGACTCATTCAAGGCCTTGAGTGGGCAAGGAAAAGAGGAATCAACTGTCTGAAAGTCTATGGAGATAGTGAATTGATAGTTAATCAGGTTAGGGGGCTGAATGTTGCCAAGAATGATGCTTTGAAGTCTTACAGAAATAGAGTATGGAATATAATTGAAGAATTTAATGCCTTCAATCTGATTTATGTTCCATGCAATCAGAATAAGCATGCTGATAGACTTGCAACAATTGGAGCATAGTTTGATATCCTAGGCGATGTCAAAAAGGATAAAATACAATAGTATGTCAAGGTGGTTATCAGGCCGTCAATTCCTGATAACAACATTAACTGGCAGGTATTTGAAAGTGATGAACAAATTTTAACCTTTCTTCTACAAGAAGATCAATTTTTTGTAGTAAACCAAGAAAATATCAAACAACAATATGATGATCAAGTGATATAGCTGAAGACAAATAAACTTCCCAAAGGGTTGGTTACCTTGGAATCCATATTCAACTCCAATGATCAGCTTAAGAAGAGCAAAATTGGCATTCAAGTGAAAGAAGATCATTATGAAGAAGTGGAAATCATTAAAGGTAAGCTTCTCAAATTAAGCAAGATCTATTCATTTGAAGATAAGAGAGCTTTCATTGTTTTATGCCAAGAGTATCATGATGTTTTTTCTTGGAAATATTTTGATTTAAAAGGGTTTGATGCTCATATTGCACAACATACAATTGAGTTAGAACCTGATGCCAAGCCTATTAGACAAAAATAGAGACCATTGAACCCCAAGCTTGAACCTTTAATGATTAAAGAGCTGACCAGGTTAGTTGAGGGGGTTATTGTATTTCCAATTAAGCACACATCTTAGGTTTCTAACCTTGTTCTGGTTAGAAAAAAGAGCCGTGAGATAAGATTATGTGTGGATTTTAGAGATCTTAATAGAGCATTTATGAAGAATCATTACCCCTTACCGTTTATGGAGAAAATTCTCCAAGTTGTTGCCGGTTCAGAGAGATTTTCTCTTTTGGATGGATATTCTAGTTATAACCAGATTTCAGTCAAAGAGGAGGATCAGTATAAAACAACATTTACAACAAAATGGGGCACTATGGCCTACAAGAGAATGCCTTTTGGTTTATCTAATGCTGGTGCCCTTTTAGCGTGCCATGGATATGGCATTTCAAAGTTTAATCCAGAAATTTTTGTTGGTTTACTTAGATGACATAACTATATATTCAAAGAAGGCAGATGAACACTTGTCACATCTAAAGAAAGTTTTTGAAAAATGTAGAGAATATGGAATATCTCTCAATCTGACAAAGAGTATTTTGCAGTTGAAGAAGGTAAACTATTAGGCCATATAGTATCAAAAGACAGAGTTACCATTGATCCTAAAAGAGTTAAAGCTATACTTGAACTGCCATTACCCAATTACAAGAAAGGATTGTAGAGCTTTTTAGGGAGAATTAACTTTTTAAGAAGATTCATTCCTGATGTTGCAAATTTACTACAACCCTTGACTTCCATGCTAAAAAAGAATGCAATTTTCAGTTGGACTAAAGAAGCAAAACATAGTTTTGAAGAAATCAAGGAAGCTTTAGCATCAGCTCCAACACTGGTAAATCCATATTTCTCTAAAGACTTCTTTTTGTATGCTTTTGGCAACGTTAGTTCAATCTCTGCTATCTTGGTTCAAAAAAACAGTAATAATTTAGAGCAGCCAATAGCTTTCTTTAGTCAAGTACTTGTTGATTATGAAGAGAAATATACATTTGTTGAGAAACATGTTCTCGCTGTGATCAGAAGCCTAAAGAAATTTAAGCCTCTAGTTTCAAACAATAAAATTCATATTTTGGTTGCACACCCAAGTGTGAAGGAGTTCTTGTTGAACAAAGATCTGAGTGAGAAAAGAGCAGGGTGGATCACAAAAGTAATGGAATTTGATGTCAACATTAACATCACAAAACTAGTCAAAGGTAGAGGACTTTGTGAGCAACTTGCCTCCACCCCTAAAGATGTACATAAATCAGAATTTGGTGTTGTTTTGACTAATACTGGTTGGCCTCAAAATGTTCAAGGTGTTGTACCTACATCAGTTGCAGATTGGATTCAAGAAATGACCCACTTTCTTCGTACCGGTGAATGTCCACCAGGTCTAGACAAAGCAAAGTGAAGATACTTCAGATTGCAATCAATTCCTTATGTTCTCATTGATAATATTCTTTTTAGGAAGGATTTGAATGGTGTCTTGTTAAGGTGTATTGACACTGATCAAATACAAAAAATACTGTATGAATTTCATGATGGAGTTTCAGGGGGTCACTTTGCTCCAAGGACTACTGCTTGGAAAATCATGAGAGATGGTTACTATTGGCCCAGCTTGTTTAAAGATGCATATGCATGGTCAAGAAAGTGTGTTAAATGTGCTTTTTTTGCAGGAAAGGAAAAGTTGTATGCGATGCCCTTACATCCAATTCAGGTACAACAACCCTTCAGATGGGGCATTGACTTTATTGGACCAATTAATCCACCATCCAGTGCTAGTCACAAGTGGGTGCTTACTGCTACAGACTATTTCACACGGTGGATAGAGGCAACAACTTTGAAAGAAGCAAATGAATCTTCAGTTTTGAGTTTTTATGAAGATATAATCACCAGATTTGGAGTTCCTGACTCCATCATTTCAGATAATGCTCTTGCATTTGTTGGGTTAAGAGTCATAGATTGGGTTGTTAAACACAGAATTCGTTTGAATACTTTCTCCAATTATTACCCGCAGGGTAATGGATTAGCTAAAAGTACAAATAAAAACTTGATCAGAATCTTTAAGAGGACTATGGAAGAAAATCAAAGAATTTGGCATACCACATTGAAATCTGCACTTTGGGTAGATAGAACAACCCCTAAGAGATCAGTTGGTAATTCTCCATATGTCCTCGTTTATGGTAAAGAGGCTAGATTACCTCTGTCTGTAGAGCTTCCAGCTCTGGACATTTTTCACCAGTTGGAGATGTATGAAGAACAGGACCCAATGTCTATAAGATATGCAGAGCTCATGGAACTTGAGGAATCAAGAGATAAAGCAATGAAAACTTTGGAGTATCATTAGCTCCAAACGAAGAAAACATTTGATAAGAAAGCTACAACCAAATTTTTCAAAGAAGGTGATATTGTTCTCAAGTGGGATGTGCTAAAGAGCGATCCAGGCAAACATACAAAATTTGACCATTTCTAGGCAGGTCCTTTTGTTGTTACTGAATGCAAGGAGCATAATGCATTCCAGTTATCAAACATGGATGGAGAAGGGTTACTGGTCCCAGTTAATGGGATTCACCTCAAACATTGTTTTGAGGTATAATTTATCATCGTACAGATTAGGTTAGGTTTTATGCTTTCAATAAGTGCTCCTGCACTTTAGTTTAATTGTTGTTTCATTCCTTAAGTGTTGTTCCAACATAATAAATAATTTCATTTCAGTTTCTCCTATTTCATGGGTTTCAAGCAACTTGTTATGATCTATAGGTTACAGACGCGTTTGAGCTATGTACAAAGCTGATGCTTTAAATCAATCTCTGAGTTTTCGTAAGTGACTCTGAGCCCAATGGACAAGTTTTGGCTACTGGTGCCCAGGTTTAGCAGGCAAAAATACAACAAAGGTCGCCAAAAATGTTACCTGATTTCATCTACGGGCTCAATCAGGCAGGGCAATCTATGTTCAAGTATTCATGAAGGCCAAATGGGGACATTGTTGTGTAGGATTAAATCATGCACCCGATGATATTTCACAAGGCCGTCTGTTGGAAAGCATGCCTCGATCATATTTGGCACAAAACTCATCAGAGAAGAAAGTCAGCAAGACCCTCCTGTTGTCTTGCCGACTAGCAGTGCATTCTATTTGGTTGAATACACTAGTCGCCAGGACATTCGGGTCGCCATGAGTCTTTATTTATCTCTGCTTGGAAGGAGGTCATGCCGAAAGCAGATTGTCATCGAGGAAAGGAGCCCTTGTTTGCTATAATCTCTCGCCGACACAATGAAGTCTCACCGAAAGAATGGAACTCTCGGTGTAAATAGGAGCTCGGGGAGATGTCTCAGCGATGGAGTAATGTCTCACCGAAGGGCTATGAGTTCGTCATGATGTCATGCCTACTGCGGGTGGTCTCACCAAAGCGGAATGCCTTCGGTGCAATGTGATGGCTTCGGTGAAGGGTCCTGCTGACACAGGGAGGTCTCGGTGAAGGTTGTGAGCTCAGGGAGAATGGAGGAGCTCACCGTGATGTCTGGCTAACCCGATGGGGTCATGCCAAGATGAGATGAGCTCACCGAAGGGTCTTTCCTTTGGCATAAAGTTTTTCCGACAATGGGGACTCTTGCCAAAGTGAAACAGCGTCGGTGAAATGTTTTGAGCTTGGCACAAGGTCTTGCCGACTGAGTTGGGTCTCGCCGAAAAAGGGGGGATTCCCTTCGGTGGAGGTCTTGTCGAAGACGAATGGTCGGAGCTCACCAAGAAATAGGAGTTCGGGGAGATGTCTCACCGACCGAGTGATGTCTCCCCGACGAGAAAGTAAGCTCTCGCTGAAACAAGGTAGCTTCAGCATGATGTCTTGTTGACCCGATAGGGTCTTGTCAAAATGAGGTGAGCCTGGGGAGAAGAAGGGAGCCCGCTATCGGTGGGACTCTTAGCGTTCGCTATGACCTCCTGCCAACTGAAGATCTCTTGCTGACCTGATGTGTCTCTGACGATAGTCTGGGCAATGACGAGGGCAAGATCGGTATGAATTTTGTATTCGGTCTAGGGTCTTGCGGACCGTCGCGTGTTATGCCGATAGCTACTATGAGGTTTACTCGCATCAGGGAGACACGATTAGTGTCTCGCCAACATGCAATTTTTTCTGGAGGACCTTTGACCATCTGGGAATCTATGTGGCACAAGTTCAACCAATCTGAAGGAGCTAAAGATGGGCCATGGGCAGTTTGACTGTCGCGACTATCCTTGTGAGGAAGATCAACAGAATGTGAACAGTATGGATCTATTATGTAACCAAAGATGATAAATCGGTTCGAAGGCAAAAGTAACTGTCTGTAAGGGTCTAAGTAGGATAGACCTGAGGCTGATTCTAGAGGAGGTCAACATTTGAAAGATCTAAAACAAAAATAAGAAGTCATGAGTCTCCATGACAGCTGGGATCTCTGCTGGTAGAAGACAAATCGGTATTAATGGCTATACTCCAGGGCATTTAAAGCAGCTCTGATGGAAGTTCAAGGGTGGGAAAAATGGCCTGAATTTAATGTTGTGGTTGCAAAATATCAGAAGACTTCTCCGGAGGGAGATCCTTCACACCGACCTGGACAACAGGGATTCACTTGAATGCAACATTAACTTCATTTAAAATATCTAAGGGCAAATCTTTATGAAGGTGGATATTTTTGTAAGCCTAGGGGCAGGGACTTTTTGTATATATGGCATTTTTGCCTCTTTGTAAAAGGGGTTCGGATTATGCATTCTGAAGAGCTAGTGATTTTTCTTAAATCCTTTCTCAGCTGATGTATGCTTTGTAACTCATTTCAATTTTGGAATATAAAATATAGAGTTTACCTTGGAAACCAGTGTTAGTGTTCATACTACTCTCATTTTCTGTCTTTTAGATTATGCAAGTTTTGAACTGTGCTTTTCTAAGTCTGCATTCATACCTTAAAGTTGTGAAATTCATCTTTCCTTCTTAAAATATGCATGTAGATCAACCCTTTTCAAGAATGATGCATAAGTTCACAGAGTTTATGTTGAGTAAATGAAATAGCTACCATTTAGTTTCCCAGTGTATGTTCATCTTGTTTTCATTTCATGATTTCTTATCAGTTTGGTGTATCACCATAGTATTTAGTTTTATTTCTGTGCACTCCTTCTCCCTTTTCCTTTACAAAATTAGTAGTTTAGGTGACACCAAAGGAAGTCGGCCTTCTCCGGAGGTTGATCTCTGTCTACAAGTGACCCACAGCTTTAGAGGTCTTCCCATGTTACACTGAGGTGTTGAACATCAGGTTCAGCATGGTGCAATTTTAGGTGATAACATCAATCAAGGAAAAATTTGGAGGATAATTTAACTACGTTAGTAGAGGACTTGTTTTGAGTCATCTTTAAGTTGAAGAAGAAAATGGGACAACAAAGAAAAAGAAAAAATGCATCTCAATGAAAATTGTCAAAAGAAGAACATAAGAGGCATGAACAAAACTTGGAAAATTATCATAGAAAGAAACAAGATACATGTTTGTTTCTTCTCTCTCTCACTCTCAAGTGTGTGTTTAAAATTGTATGTGCATACATTTTGCATTGGATTTCTTATTAAAATTATAAATGTTTAATGTATGATCATTTTTCAACTTACAATACCCCAACTTAAAATGTACTCTTAAACTAAAATATTGTACATTAAATCCTTCCCTACAAACCTTACACTTATCTTTTACCAATACCTTTATTTAATGTTTTTGTCATCACATTATAATTGTTGAGTATTGCATCTACACAATTTTCTCTTTACTTTGTTCATGAAGAAAATGATAGTGTACTTCAATACATGCTTAGTTCTCCAATGAAACCTTAAATTTTGTGTCCCTCAATATGCCACTTTTATTTTCATAATTTTTTCAACCACATTAATTATTTTATGGCTTTGCAAATTCCTATATATTCTAACTTTGCACTTTGAAAGAAACTATTATTTTTTCTTAATTATTCATGAAACTACACCTTCATGTACAATGAAGTAGCATTCTAATGTTGATATTTGGTGATCAATATCCCATATCCAATCTGCATTGCAACATCTAATTAGCTTAAGATTTTTCTAAACTCCCATTGAATATAATCTAATGATCAATAGTTCCTTTAAAAAAATATTTTAAAAATATTTTAATAAATGCCCAATTCTAAGCTCTAGAATTATTTGAAAATTAGAACTCAAATTATACTTAAAGCCAATGCAATGTGAGGTTTTCTAGAGACTAACACATGTATAGATCAAAACTCAAGCTATATGGTGCCAAGGAATAATTATTTTATTTTCATCACTTCAATGTTCTCAAATTATTTTTATGTTTTATGCTCTAGGGATTCCTCAAGCTGGAGTCGAGCCAAATCTAGATATTGGATCAAACGAATCCATTAAAGAACACATGGACCTTGAAGTTAGGGAGGAGACCCAAGTTCAAACAATTCTTGTTGGAGAGGGGTCAAGATCACTTCCTTCTACTGGTATGGATGAGCATATAAAACTAGCACATTAGCTTCTCTCACTTATAGCATCATGTTTTATTGAAGTTTGTTTGCTTGCATACATAAACTTCACTTATATAACATCATCTCTCACTTTTGTTTTCAAAATATTGTGTGACATGTAGGAAGGGCTCAACAAGCAGGAAGTTTTCATGCTCAAGTTGAGCCAAATCTAGACATTGGATCAAATGAATCCGCTCAAGAATGCATGGTCCTTGAAGATAGGGAGGAGGCACAAGTTCAAAAAATGCATGTTGGAGAGGAATTCGGGATGCTTTCCTCCCTCTTGGTATGGATGAGCATATATAAAACTAATAGTTGAAATTGAAACAAATTTCTCATAGAAATTTAGATCATTTACTTGAAATGGATATGGAGAAACTAAAATATTATGCCAACCAACCTTATAATAAGAGAAAGAGGTCAATGACTAAATCTGTAAATGGAATGATCAATCATCATTTCAATCATCCTGATACACTTGAAAAAATCTAATTGTTATCACGTTTAATTCTTTGTGATGAGCTCAAAGAGTCATTACAATTATTGGGTGTACATTCGGCATCAAATAAGAAGAAACACATGGGATTACAAAAGGATATTGTTCAAAATGTTAAAAAGGGTTTAGATTCCATTGGGAAATGATCTCGATCAGTGGATAAGGCCACTACAAGAAGGGTGATGTTGACATCTATTGTACATGAAGATATAGCAAGAAAAAGAAATTTGTTTGCACTTTCAACTGAAATTGGCTATAGTAGAACCACATTGATAAAATATGAGAAAAGAAGTTTTTGGATGAGTTTAAGAGGAAATTGGGGAAATTATGTAGAGCTCCCCGATTGACGAGGGATTGAAGATGTTGTTAGGAACTTGGTCTCGAGGTTTTGGCATGACGTTCTCCATCGTAAATACTACAAAGAGTGTTGTGAGACGAGTTGGACCTATGAAGTATTTTATGAAAATCATATCAAACATTGGCTAGACATAACACAATTTGAGATGTATATGAACTTTTGTAATGCATATCCTCATAAGATTGAAAGATGAAAACAATGTTTCAAAGGTTAAAACCATATTATGTGAAGATAAACAAGTTTTTTGAAACTTGTTGTTGTCGTTATCATATTGAATTTGATCTCTACTATCAGGTGTTTCGAAAGATGAGAGAAGAAAGATGTGGGTTTCAAAATGCACCTCCTAAACAAGCAAGTTTGTTCATAAATTCTATATTATGTGATTATGAAAATGGAACTCAAATAAATTGCATAAAAGGAATTTGTGAGACATGTGGAAATTTGGCTAAATTTTCTTCAAAAATTGAGAATCTTACGACCTAACAAAGTATGATGAAATTACAAGAGGTAAGTATTATTTTTAGAAGTTTATTTGTTTTAATTTCCTGCCGGTATTTGGATTCTCTTTGATGTAATGTTTCATTGATCAAGTGTGGTCATGGTTGTTATATTTTATTGACAATTTTCTAAGTATGTAAAGTTGCAAAAAAATTTTGGGAAAGAATACACAAGGTTGAACTATGTAGAAGAGGAGATTCCCATTGGAAAATTTATTGAATATTTTCAAAAATTGATACGACCATACATACAACATTTCTTTTTGCTAAGTGGTAAGCACAACAATTCCAAACATTGAGAGATACTTCCGGTCATTGTTGATTCTACATCGGTAGTTGACTTTGGCGTACTCCTTTGTACATCAAAGGAGATTCAATCGAGTATTATTTTCAAAGCGGAATCCGCTATTATGGTTCCTTATGTGTTATGCGACATGCACAATCAAAGGTGGTGTGTTGGCGGTAGGTGAAGAGCAGGAACGGTAAGAAAGAGTATCCACTTTTATAATACAAAGTGATGATAAAAGAAACGCCGACACTTTTTATTAACATTGCTTTACAATATTTTTTGAGAATTTGAAGCAAGTGTGTAGAAGACTGAAAATCATTTTGTATGGTTAGATGGATGTGTGGAACAATTGTTCAAATCTTCACGGCCATTCTATGCATTTTGTAGATATCATAAAATCTACAAAATACCACATGTTTGGAGTTTTTTTTAAGAGTGGGCATGGAAAGGGTGAGCATGATGGAGCAGGAGCTTGCATCAAATGAGATTTAAGAAAGAATCAAAT
>VDFB02097777.1:315175-416110 GCA_007258455.2 Sequoia sempervirens
CATATGCACACATACATGCACATCATTTGATATCAGATGACCTAAGTTCTTTGAAATAGTCGCCTCCACCATATCCACCAAATGATCAAGCGACGAATCAACATCTGCATCCATCTGATGTATCCCATGTCATGCCATAAATGATGAATGTAGAGGACTATGAAGGTGAGATGGCATTGGTGATGATGAACCAGAACCAATCAACATATCAGTAAAACCCATAGTCTGTGCAGCTGCCGTATGAACTGTAGGTGGATCCTGATGCGCACTAGTGCTCGACTGAGAGTGATGGGATCCTAGAACTGAACGACCTCTGCATCTCAAATGCTCTCTAACATGCTCTATACCCATCCCATTGTCTAATGCAATGTTGGCATATGCCTCCAATAGGTCCTCAGCCAAACAATGCAGAGTCATGCATGACATATCTCCTGTAAGTGCATCAAGCTGTGTAGGAGTAGGGATGTCAGCCACTATAAAAGGATCCATGGTGGTCCACTATGCTAAAAATGGCATGGATCAAGAATGTCTAGACATCAAATACTGACCTACACGATCATTAGATATCTTAGTGGTGGCAGCCGCAATGTCACCTATAGTGTCAATTGCTTCCTTTTGGGAAGCAACGACAACCTCATCTGCTATGGGGGCTAGAGGGGTTGGGGTGAGAAGCCGAGGAGATCTCTCACCAGCCAATACCCTAAACACTAGGGGGTGGTCTATACGCTTTCGATGATAGGTGGGCCTATCAACAATCCTATCACGCCCTTGACCGACTATATGGTGGAATATCCGAGGAGTAGTTAACTTTGAGGCCCCAAAATGGACCTCGACATGCAACTGGCCCGAATAAAATACAATGGAATCTGGTCATTTTTTGGGTATAGACCATGTTCTGCAAGAAATCATGGGTAGATCAATGAGGCCATAGCATGATCGACACATCTAGTGACATGGTGTCCCCTAACCTTACGCACATTTTGATAAAATGGAAAACAAGTGGTTTTATCATTTCTTTGGTGACACTATCCTATATTTGTTTAAGGGGAATGTCACCATGTACTTCTTCCCACATGCGAGAAAGAATAGTAGTCACTCTATCTAAGGAATATGCACCTAGTCCTCTCAAGTTCATCTTTTAGTTTTTCTAGACTATGCAATATTAACATGCATGTGGTTCACTATATATCCCGGAACTTTTCCACAGTGCTATGCAAACAAAGAATCTGGCGCAGGTGGAACATGATCTGCATTTTCCATGTTATATATATACAGTACACCTAAAAGAGCAATGAGACTTTGGTAAATAATATATCTAGATAAAGAGAATACAAATTTAAAATAGTTGTAATAATTCATCTACTCATCAATAATATTTTCATACCATTAACAATTTAAAAAGAATTGGAAGACAACTATAGTCTATAACATAACATCCCTAAGTGGTTCAAATTTTAAATGAAATGATGAAAGAAAGAATAAGAATACAAAGATTAGTATAAAATTATTTGAAAATAATTGGGATAAAAATATTTAATCTAATAGTTGTTAACATAAATGAACTTCAAAATAGGATTATGTAAGTGAAAAAAAAGTTCTATTGCCTTCATTGAACCTAAATTTATTTAGTTAAGATATGTCTAAAATTAAGAATTCACACTAGAATATCAATATTCTATAAGAATCTCATAAAGAGGATGAATTTAATGGAAGATAATATAAAATCCTCCATATGAGCATGAATTTTATCATTACAATATGAGTGAATCATCTCAATTATATAGCCAATAACATCAAAAAATTATAGATTGGAAAGCAAAATAATCAGACATTTATCATATTTTTATATGTATAAAGTTTAGATACCATCAAACTATTTAAAATTATAGATTGCATAAAGCTATAAATTGAATCATTAAAACTAATTTATTAAGATTCAAATCTAATAAAGTTTGACTTCATATTGCATACTTGTTATAAATATCTCACTAATCCAACCATACATTTTATATATGTTAAAAAATATATAATTGTTATGCCCATAAGTTTTCACTATATCTTGATGTGGATCTCCTTCAACTAGATCAATTAAAAATTATTTGTAATGTTGGAGGAAAATGGATTTAATATCATTAGAGTTGTCATGGAACTACCTCTTTTGATCAACGATAGATATTATCCACTCTTGAGAATGTAAATATGTTTGAGATAACTAAAAAATAATTTGTATCCCTTATATCCTTTCATCCAATGTAGCCTATCTCTTAATTGAGATCCTCTACCACAATTAAGTTCAAATCTTCTAAGTTTTATTTCAACGAAGCAACCACTCATTGTAGAAAAGTTATTAGTAAGTGCTAAAGCCAAAACAAGTTTTTTTTTTCTATTTGGATCCATATTTTTTTCCATTCTAGATCTCTTTCTAGCCATATTCTTATTGTAAGATCATAGTAAGGTAGTGCAATATATTTCATCACATCATTCCACAATTGTATCCACTTACCATTTTGATGAGGTCTAGGAACATCAACCAAAGGGATATTAGGGAAGCAAGGTGATCAATTTGATTGAGGTGGGAAGTGTTGAGCTTGAAGGATAGATTATTAGGTATGAGGAATAAGAAGTTTGAAAAGTTTAAAGAATTGGGAGGTGATATGTGAGATAGGTTTAATAGAATCTACTTAAATAAGGGTGTTTTGTGGAGAGGGGACAATGGAAAGAGAAATAACAAAGTTTTAATCTATCAATACAACTAAGTTTCCCTTAGTTCACCATCTCTTTAGTTGGTCCAAGTGAACTAGTGATCAATATAAGAATATTTTTTGTCTAAAATGGGATCTAAACTCCTCATGGTATTTCTAGTTAGGATGTAGGAATTCAATTTAGAGAGTTTATGAGAACTAAACCAACTTTTATCTTGGTTTTTTCCACCATATCATATTCACCTCCTTGTAGCCTTTTAGTCATAGGGAGGGCATAAAAATCCATTCCCACAATTTAACTTGAGATGAGGAGTCATTAGGCCTGTAGAATAAAGAAAAAATGAATAGGTATTCCTTGGATTAGTAACTGTAAGCACTAAGCACAATTGTTGTTGGGATCCACTCCTTAATAGATGATAAACTTAGCCAAGTGTTGGGAAAGGTGGGTCAACCTTGCATCCTAATATTTTGATTTATTATTTTGTCCTCATATTAGGAAATGAGGCATCTCACTTTGTGTTGGTAGTTATTTGTCATTTGTTGAATGCTTCAAGGGAGGTGTCTAAGATGTTTTAAATGCATATAATATTATTATAGCTTTATAAGATGAAATCCTCTTATGACATATTCTTATGACATTTAAGAGCATGACTATAGAATATTTATAGTAAAGTATTTCAACCAATATTATGAAAAATCATAAGAAATCTTTTAAGAAATAGCAACTGTGTCAAGGAAAAATATGTGGACATTTACAAGAACTTTTTTTAAGCAAAAGTGGAGACCACTTATAATTTTATTTATATATAATATTTTACATATAGCGGGCTTAGGCGCATATGGCGGAAAGAACCAACAAAAACCCCAATTGCAGTCTGAAAATACAAAATATCAAAAAGACCAGTGAGGTCCTAGTACAAATGACCAATTGTCTTATTACAATGTTACAAAAGCACATTGGTTGAATACATCAATACATATGCACATTCTCTTATGCACCCAAAATACCCAAAAGAAGACATCATACTAGATATACCCGTGACTCGAATACATAACACAATGGAGATTACAAAACCTTACTAAACATAAGACTGATAAGCTAGGAAGCCAATTTCAAAAAGATGCAGTTTTTCCACCAACATGCTGAAAGCCATTAACCAAGATTTCTTTTGTTTCCACTTGTTTACCTTTGTGTTGGTGATCATGCTCAAATGAAGGTTTTGATTTGTTTTAATATTAGGCACATAACGATAACAAAATTTCTTTTTGGATGAAGATGGAAGTTGCAAATCATGAATGCAAACATGATTTCTCAAGAAAGAAATGGCATGATATTTTCTTTTTAAATCATCAATCTCCTCCATGGAAATGGCAGACCTGTATCTTTTTAGAACTTGATAGAGATGTGAAGAAGTGTCATGCATTGTGGATAATAACATGCCTTGGAATATGTGAACATAGGTCTCTTCTTATGAAACAAAACCTTCTTTGAATAATTAACATTAGAAATTAATACAATTTGGCAAGCATATTGTATAATCACACTAGAAACCAACAATGGAAGATTGAGAGTCTCAAATAAGAATTCCACCAAGTATAGATAACATTCATACTAGAAGCCAACAACTAAAGACCAAATTTCATAAATAAAGTTCATGTGTTATATATCATGCCTTTGAGGGGTCCACAAGTACCATGAGCCTTTTGAAATCCTTCTCCATCTAAATGCATCCATTCCAAGACCATTGGGAGGTGGGTATACAATATGAGCCAAGTATTAATTTCTAATGTTAATTATTGAAAGAAGGTATATAAATTATTTGAGCATCTTAATTCTCATACAAAGTTACATCTTAGTCAATTTCTCAATGTATGAGTTCCATATATTTGTAAATTTTTCTTAATATAAAAACATATTTTATTTCATTAAAATTAGCCTATCTATTCCATGTTACAAATGATGCTCTTATTTTAAATTATAAGTATATAATTCAAAATTAATTAGTAATTTTCAAGATAGAGTACACACAATTTCTTTAGTTAAAATAAAATAATATTCTTATTTCCATGTGAGAGTTATGTAGAATGGTAGTTTGACATGTCTCGAAAATATTTCTTTCATATATACTAATTTTTTATCATTGTACATTATGAGTGAATCATCTCAATTATATATCCAAGCACATCAAAAATTTATAGAGTGGAAAGAAAAATAATCACACATTTATCATATTTTTGTAAGGTGTTCGAAAAGACTAAAAGTTTCCCTAGAAAGAACTAATTAAGGAATAAAAAAAATGGAAAGTGTCTACCTCATTGTATGTTGACCTTTCCCATATAAAAAGATCATGGAAATGCTAAATGAGTTGATATAAGAATTTTTAAGAATGAAGGCACAAAATTCATAACACTAATCCTAAAAGCAACAAGAAAGGCAATGAATAAAATCTTCCTAGTTATTTTGAAAGAAACTTTAAAAGGTTCTAAATCCCCTTCACACCCCTTTCTAAATGAAGATAAAATAAATAAGTTACCAAATATTTCTTAGAGTTTAAGGTGGTGATTTTAATATGATTTGAGAATAAATAAGATAAATTAGATGAAATCAAGTTTTGTTGTAAAGGTGATGAATTTTGGGGGAATAAGATGAAAATAATTTTGAACCTAGTTGACTCATTAAATGGCAATAAGATAGATTTTAAAGGGGCTTTATTTAAAATATGTAATAGTTAGATATGTACTAATACATTATATTCTCTATTAGATAGTTATTTCTTCCATAAACATTTCTTACAATCTTATAATTTATTAATAATAGTGATGTGTGCATCCCTAGACACTCTTTGATAACCACAATATTAATGTTTCTATTTTTACTAGAGGATACTCTAATTGAAAAGCATGTAAAGAGGAAGGGTTAGTTAACCTTGATATTAATGCAATGAAAGGTGGGATTATCTTGATGGTATCAAAGTTATCTTAAAGATATATTGAAGGTTTTTCTTCTATGCCTGAACACATTTAGTGAAATATAATGAATATGTGTTATCCTAGAAAAATATGTATAGCATTAAGGATAAAATTTAGACTTTAAGTTGAAAGAAAATGTCAAATATTTAGAATAAAAATGGTGGGGATGGAATACAAGCTTCAAGAATCTCCTTGTAATAATTAATTGCAATAATAAATGATTAAAACTAAACACGAATGGATATGTCACCAATAATTTTTAGATAAAATGACTAAAATTAGAGCCAAGATATCTTAGTTCAAGTATCAGATAAAGGTATCAAATTCTTATTCAATGTAAACATAGCCGAGTTTGATAGATAAAAAGTTGGCCCCATTAATACTAGGGGAGCATTGTCTAATGAGATTAAGTTGACACTATTCAATTTTTAGAAGTTAGAACCCTAACATTTATATGAGGCTTGTAAAATAGAACCTTATTAGGAAGAGTAGGAGAGGAGAAATGAACCCATAATAATTATACTTATACAAATAAAAATAATAATAATGTTTAACCATTTCAAAATGTTAAATTTGTTTCACTATGATGATCAATAGCGAATTTGTACAAGGAGGCCACAATTTATAGGGAAATGAAGACTACATAAGAGGAGAATTTATAACATGTAGTAGCTTGGTTGTAGTTGTTTCTTTAGCATTAACTATTTTCTCTTTTTTCTTTTGTTGTTGAACATTTTATTTGATCTCTTAAAACTTATCAATGGTACTTGATCTTCATAATGATTATTTTCTTCTTTTTCAATTATTATCATCTTAGAAGGAATACCATTTCAATTTAGAGCAAGGAGAAATGTATTTTTCTTTTAAAGTATTTAAAATATTATATTTATTTGATGGTTCCTTCTTAACCTCTTCCACTCCTTGGAAAAAATTATCCAACCACTTGAATCTCCTTATATTAATCAATTTACTTCTATGATTTATGTATGTGTTTTTAGTGATTTACTCTTTATCCTTTCAATTTATTCATGATATACTTTAATATAGTTATATGTTCAAGTATATAATAGTTTTTCATAATTGGATATGCCTTAAGAAACTCTTTAAACGTGAAATTATTTGATGAGGGAAGATATAAATTAAGGTTATTCTTTCTTACTTACCTCATGCTCATCCATATTTTTTGTCTATAAATATCTCAAATCTAATTGGATTTTGCAAAGAGGATAGCTATATTTTAAATATTCGCTCTTAGTCAAAGTCATTTATTTCTTTGTACAAATTTAAAATTGATTTATGTAATTTAATTTTTAATAGTTTTAACATGGATATATGAAGAATAGTTTTAAATATATATATATATATATATATATATATATATATAGTAAAGTGGACATATTTTTATATTTTCCTAATACTAGAAAATTTAATAATACCTTCATTCCTTCTAATCCTAATAGAACTATTTTATTATACATTTCATTCAAACAATCTAGTTTCTTTCCTCTAAATTTATTCTTCGATTCATACATTTAGTTCACCAACCATTTTTGGAGTAATGTCATAAGACTCAAAGGCAAAATATGAAGAATTTTATCCAAGTTTCCATTGTATGCACCCTAGAAACTTTATATCATTAACTGTTTGATATAATTTCTCAAATAAATTTGTTAATGAACTGATTGATATAATGCCTCAAATAAATTTCCAATAGTGTTTTTGACGGAGTATGATAGAAATTGTGTTTTTGATATAATGCCTCAAATAAATTTCCAATAGTGTTTTTGATATAATGCCTCAAATAAATTTGTTAATGAACTGTTTGATATAGGGTGCATATAATGGAAACACTATTTCTATCATACTCCATCAAAAATTACCATGAGTTGTTTAATATAATGCCTCAAATAAATTTGTTAATGAATTGTTTGATATAGGGTGCATACAATGGAAACACTATTTCTATCATACTCCATCAAAAATTACCATGAACTATTTGATATAATGCCTCAAATAAATTTGTTAATGAACTGTTTGATATAATGCCTCAAATAAATTGGAGGTGCCCTGGTAAAAATGTATGCAAAATGTGGAAGCATAGACAGGGCATGTTAATTTTTTGACAGAGTAGAAATGTATCATAGAAATAGTGTATATTGAAAACACTTTAGAAACTTTCAAACAAATGCAGTTTCAATTCAACAAATTTGAAAATTTTTGCATTTAGGGTTTCAAAATTTCACAAACAAATACATTTTGAACTCTACAAAATTCGAATTTGACAAACCTGGTGCTCGATATGCAAGTTGGGTTGATGAACTTTGGAGAGACGAAGTTGAGTTTGCATTCACCGGAGAGATGAAGTCAGTTTGTTCACCGTTTGCAGATCACGGTTTCGGTTTGCTGCACGCACAAGCACAGGGAAAGCAACTGCATAAAGCGAAAATGACAATGATTTTTTTTTGTCTCTTATTTAAGGGGGTTCGGTCGAACCCATGTTCAACCAAACCCCTTTAAATAAGATTATTTTGTTTAGGGTTTGGGGCTTCGGTCGAACATATAATGTGGTTCGGTCGAACCATTGGGTTCTATCGAACCAATTGAGTTTGGGGAAAAGGAAAAAATGAAATTTCCTTCCTCATAAAATTTGTAAACCACTATTGTGGTTTGACCCTAATCAATCTTGGTGGGGGATAGGGTTGTCCATGAGAGGGGACTAGTCTTTGTTTGACAAAGAGAGATCCTAATGAGAAGAGGAAAGGGAAAATTTATTTAGCATAATTAAGAAAAGAGTGTAGATCCCTAGAGATTGGATTGGGAGATTAATGAGAGGAAGGTTACAGTGGAAACTTCATAGTGAGAGTGCAACTTAGTTAGAGATAGTTGCTATAGTGTATAGTAGTTTAATGTATTATTGTAAGCAAGTTGAACTATGATAAAATAGTTAATAAAGTTTATTATAACTTATATTGTGTGTATGGATGGCTGTAATGTGTATGGGTCACTAGATTATACCTTCTTTCATTAGACCCCCTAAATAGACTACATCATTTGGTATTAAATTTGGTGTAATCACTAGGTTGTGTTTTGGAAGGCTCTATAGATTGTTGCAAGTGTGAGATTAAATATTATAATTGTAGAGAGTAGTGTGTGAGAGAGAAAATGGTGTTAAAGAGGCGTATTTTGTGTAAGAGTGTGTTGGCTATCATCTAGCAAAGATAGCATTGTTAGGTAGTATGTGTAGGAACATCCTCCACCATGTCAAAAGTGGGTAGATCTAGAGTTATGAAGGTTACATCTTATAGTTCCATTATTGGGTAGAGGTCATGTGTAGGCTATTGGGGAAAATCAATTATGGGTTGTGGTTAGTGTGAGAGTATATGAGTCTTGTGGTTGTGAGAGGTTTTTTTTAGGTTGTTGGTTATAGTGTGTGTGTAAAAACGTCTCCAAGAAAGAGACATATATTAAGAATGGTTGTAAAAATCTCTTTCATAAAGAGGATAAAAATATATTTAGAGGAAAGGAGTTGGGCTAGTATTGAGAGAATGCATGCATACATTTATAGGATGTTAAGTGTTATGAAGGAGATAAAAGAAAAGGAAAATAACATTGGAGATACTAAATACCATGATATTTTGATATTGTTTTGCTTGAAAATAGAGAGGGGGATGAAGAAGAGCGTCATGTCAAAGTGGCAAATAAGAAGAGATCCTCATGTGAGAGGAAAATGAAGAGCAATAAAAAATCATCTGGTTGGGATGATAGGAGAAGGTAAAGAAGAGAGAAAATATGTTACAATTGAGGTTGGTAAAGAACTTGAGAAGTTATAACAAAGGTGGTGTGGAATGTGGTTGCAATTGTAATTTATCATTTGGAGGACATGTTGGTGAACATGGAACAATAAATTATAGAAGAAGAAGAAGCAAACATGGATTTTTTGGCATATGTGATGTAGTTGAATGCATAAGAAGAGGAAGAAGAGGAGGAAGAGGAGGTTGTAGGTGTAGAAGGAGAGGTTGCAAGGATTATACCTTTAAGGAATTTACAAATGAGAAATTGAAGAAAGAGAAGGAGTTGGCTATGGAATTTTTTAATTTCCATAACATTGGTAATGATGATTTATTTGAAAGTGAGTGGAGAACAAAGAAAAAACAATTGGAGGAGGATGCTAGACAGTGATGGGTTGAATCCCATAAAAGAAGAGGAGGAGAGAAATGCTTTTTAGATTTTGATGGAGAATGGTGGATTAAATTCCATAATATAAGGGTAAAAGTATAAAGCTATGTCACACTTTTGGGCAACTTATCAACATAAGTGAATTCAAGCATTTCTAACTAAATATCAATTTTGGTCAAACATATGATCCAACTAGATTCATTGTAGCTAAGTTATATGTATCCACAACTTTTCCAAATAAAAGTGTTCATTAAATGCATATGTAGCATCACTTTGAGACTAATTTACCAAAAAAACAAAATTATTCAAAAACTTGATGTTTCAACAACTCCTACTCATGCAAATAGCATTTTTTAAAAATATAAAAATACCCTTTTGTAGATCTATAAGTTTAGTTTTTAAATATATATAGTTTTTAATAATTTAATTGTTTTTTATAGTTTAAAAAAAAAAAAACTAAAAATAGGTTATCAACACCAAAATATAAGGTTGATTATCTTATCAAGTAAAAATACTAAAATATATATATATAGTGCACTAAATAAAAGACTCAATGTGAAGATGGTATAGTTTTTTTCTAGTTTGGATAAATAGTTAAGACAAATGGTGATGTCTCATGAGAACAATTATGTTTTCAATACACCCACATTTTAATATTTATTTAAAAAAAATAAGTATATCAAAATTGGGAAAAAATAAATCTATGCACTAAAGTTTTAACTTATAAATACACACACCAAAAATTGAAGGAAAAAATAAATTTTACTATATAGGATCGATGTCGCGTTTAACTTCATTTTTCAGCATTGTATTAGCAACTAAATTATAGCATGTTAATTTTACAAAAACTATATTCAAATAATTTTTTGTTTTTATTTTCAAATACAAACATAAAATACACTAAAATATATATTTTATGAGTTTACATCATTCCAAAATAAATAAAAAACATATATGTCACTTTTTAGTGATTCAAGTTAAAAATTTGGATCATTGTTGGTTGATTCTTTTATAAAAGTGTGACAACATTGTGCTTTTACCCATGAGGAAGAAAGGAGAGGAAAATATTTTGGCAAATGAGGATGGTAATTTTCCAAGCTAAGTGTTGGAAGAGGTGAAGGAAGATATTTTTATGTACCTATCATAGCAATGGAGTATCTTGTATATTGTGTGATCGTGGAAAGATGATTATACCACTCAACTCCACTTTGTGATTCCACACTCACAAAATTTCTTAGCTAACATGTCTAATATATGAGCAATTTTTGAACCACCAAAAATAGTAGTAGGGTATTTTTTTAGTTTTCTTCTTTATTTTTGGTTGTTTTTGTCTAATAGCTTCATGTTAAATTACCTTCTCAAAGGATTACTACAAGAAGAATGTAACTTATTTATATTTTTAGACTACCTATACATATGCTACAAGCTTTCTTTACATTGTTATAGTCCTAAACCAAGTTGCTATATGACAATTCATATGTAAATGGTCTACTGCAAAAATGTGGTAGGGACTATGTATTCTTCTATAAGACCTATGTATAATTGTTATAAGAGTTTTGTGTTAAGATGTGATTGGTGACAAGTTGTGACTAAACTTGCTACATGTGTTTATAATAAGGCAATGTTGGATTAATTGGATAATGAGGTTATCATTATTTTATGTAATAATCAAATATAAGTAAATATATTGTGAGTAATTTTAAACAACCAACTCTCAACTTCTAAAAAAAGGGATTTTTAATATTTTTATATCTTTGGAATCACTAAAACAAGTATTTCAATATATTTTTATTTATTTTGGCAATATAGTCTATTTATACTGATTTATCTACATTCATGATAAAAAGAATTCACTTGTAGTTGTATCTTTGAGGCTACATTATATTTTGGAAAGTGACTAATAAAGCGAGTTTTCTTTCTCTTGTTTGTTGGGTTGTGCATATCTCTCCCTCTGTCAGTATTTAACCAAGTAGAATTCCCCAATGCTACATGAAAATAGTGCCATCATTCTTTTATTACATGGAAAATTAATTGGGTTGTTTATCCTTTCTATTGTTACACAAGATGTTGGTTATTCCTTTGTCTATGTAGCTTCTATTCTACCGTTCCTTGGTTAATTTATATTTTTCCTAAGCAAATGGTTACTTCTATAGCCACATGGTCAATTCCTTCCTTGGTTAGCAACATGATTTGTACTAATTTCTTAGTTGACAATAACTTTTTATATTTAATATCACTATTTTTTGGAGTAATCAACTTGATTGGGAGGTGTGGTTGTTCATGAGAGGTGATCAATCTATTTTCAACAAACATAGTAGAGAGGGATAAATGAAAGAGGGAAGGGAAACTCTTTTTATCAAAATAAAGAAAAAAGTGTATATCCTAGAGATAGAATGGGGTAAATCAATGAGAATAAAGGTATAGAAAACCTCATAGTGATTGTAGCCTAGTTACAAGTAATTGCTAAAATTTATTATATCTTAGTGTATTTTTGTAAGCAAGTTGAACTATGCTACAATAAGTAATAAATTTCACTATAGATTTTTGTATTTATTTACTTTTCTTGTACATGTGTATGGATGTAATGTGTGTGGATTTTAGATTAGGTGATATTTCATTATCCCTATTGATCTAGTCTACATTATAACCTCTTTTTTCTTACATATAAATATCAAGTATATTGAGAAACCAACTCTTTTTTAAAAAAAATATTCTTAAAGTCTTGATCCATAAGTTATGATGAATTTTTAATATTAGATATAGGTTGTACAGATCCCTTTCTTGCCCTCTTTATTTTTAGAGTTACTCAATCATAAATATAGTCTTCCTAACCTATTTTTTCTAGTAAGTAGGCACATACAAATCTCAAGCAAAGTTACCCATTCTCTTAACAATGACTCTAGCTATAGTGAAACCTTTGTTTTTTAATATAAGATGACACTTCCAAAAGTATTTACTAATTGTAATGGTGAAATTTGCATACTCATTCTAATTCCCATTTAATTTTGTGTTTATTTTCATAAAATGGCTTAACACAATTACATATTAGATAATAAATGGAATATTCTTGTGTAAGCTAGGATCATTCATGTCTATGTTGTCACTTGTTCATTTATAGACATTTCTATAGCTTTTATTCATATATTATTCAAGTTTGTGCATATTTCCATACATCCCTAATTTATTTTTTCCCATTATTGTACTCACTTCCATAAATATATTATCTACAGGTCTAGATTTTATTATTTTCATGTCTCAAATCAATCTTGTAAGCATGAGATTAATCGTACACTTGTAAATCTAACCTCTAAATTTTGTTAAATTCTAAATTCAAATTTTGACTCACTCCTATCCATTCCTTTCCTACCTTGAGTTAACTAAATACACTTTTACATGATTTATTACTTTTTCCTTGTATGTAAAGGCACTTAATTGCATTCATTTACTATTATATTTTCAAAAATTGAGTAATTATTTTCATACCATTTGCAAAGTCTCTTGTTTTCCTCGATGTTGTGTGCCTCTAGAAGTGGTGTTACTGTCATGTGTAGTTGTACTGTACTTGTATATTGGAGTCATGTTAGCCCTTGTGTCATCTTCTATCTCTTGGATATTTGTGGTGGGACCTTAATGCTATCTCCTAGCATGGGGGGTGGACTTTGGGGTTCCACATAGTTGAGTGGAACATGCTATGCACTCCATTAGGTTCCCTCACTTTGTTTGTGTTCGCGGTGATTGCTCTTGGATTTGAAGACTTCAACACAGGTTCTAGTTCCCGTGGATTATAATTCATGTTCTAATATTGTACCATATATCCATTGTATCATGTATCATTCCTTGGATGTACTCTCTTCACTTGTATATGAGGAGACCTTGTTATTCTGATTTATCGATGTAATGGTGTAATTAAAGGTTGAACTATTTTATGTAATAAACAATGTAGAAGAGGCTATTGTATATGTTAATTAAATGGTTTGATCCTAAATGGTATCTTGATCACATGTTATGGTTATTTCATATTGAATACATTCAATTAGATGTGGTGATTAAATGTAATTTCATATTGTAGATGGTATTTGTTTAATGTAACATTTCACAGTTCTTGTAGTTTAGCTTATGGGAATCAAGTAGCATAGTCGTGGACCTTAGATGACTTAGGTTAGGATTTGAGTTAATGTTTCATTTATAATCATGTGACTATTGGACTTTAAAAAAAAATTGTTCGTTATTAGGTGTTTAGTGTGTTGTCCTCTAGGGTTTTGTGGTGGGGCGTTACAACCCCTTCCTCCCTCCCTAACTCTCTCTATACTAGGCATAGTAGAAATGTTCATGAGTAACCCTAGACTGCAAAAGAAAACTCCTTCAAATACTCTTGGAACTCCTCTTCATTGTTTTTCATGTAGAGATTGATGTTCTCATAGATAGTGGCTCTAAGATTATTCATAAGGTTGTCCGCCATTGTGGAGTATAGAGTGGTCAAGTAAAGTGTGAAACTCCATCATCCATTCCTTCATATGGTTCTTGAAAAACTCAGGTATCTCCTGAAATTTTAGCAAAAAGATCCTACAACACAACCTCTAACATTCAAACAACCACCCCAACACCGCTTCGTTCTACATATTATTCGCAATAAGTTGCCTCATTTACAAAAAAATATCGAGCAATGGGCCCAACACCGCTTCGTCCTCCCTCCCTAACTCTCTCTATACTAGGCATAGTAGAAATGTTCATGAGTAACCCTAGACTGCAAAAGAAAACTCCTTCAAATACTCTTGGAACTCCTCTTCATTATTTTTCATGTAGAGATTGATGTTCTCATAGATAGTGGCTCTAAGATTATTCATAAGGTTGTCCTCCATTGTGGAGTATAGAGTGGTCAAGTAAAGTGTGAAACTCCATCATCCATTCCTTCATATGGTTCTTGAAAAACTCAGGTATCTCCTGAAATTTTAGCAAAAAGATCCTGCAACACAACCTCTAACATTCAAACAACCACCCCAACACCGCTTCGTTCTACATATTATTCGCAATAAGTTGCCTCATTTACAAAAAAATATTGAGCAATGGGGCCATGAAGCCATCAAGGAAATAATCAGAAGAATTTTCCTCCCACACAACCCACCTATATCTCACATAGTTCTTGAAATTTATGGTGGCCGCCTGTTTGACTTGCTCCTCCACTTCTTGCTTGGACAATAGTCACAAAATGACAATCCAATATTTGGGCTAATTCGTTGTCTATTTCACATAATCTTTTGCTTGACTTCTCAGCTTTGGATTTGGCACTAGGGTTTGCAAGAAACATTGTGATGAAGATTGAATGCTTTCCAAAATGTATTGCATTCTATGAGTAACAAAATACTCCAAGGGTTTCCATCACCGATCTCTCCAATAATAGATACACCTTTATCCTCTTTTCATGGAAATTGATTGTGCTATCTCAAGTGGAAAACCAAATTGGCTCTGATACCATTGATCTGAATTATTTTTGTGAATCTGAGGACAATACTCAGATAGGTGTTGGTAGTATTGTGAAACATAAGTTATAGAGTGAAGCATTATTTTATTCAAAATATGAAAAAAATTTAAAATTTTTGGAAAAATTGTGAAAGATATGTATGCCCTAGATCCATACAATTTGGGAAAACCTATAGGAGAGATGTATGCCCTAAGTCTATACAAGTTGGAAAAACTCATGGGAGAGATGTATTCCCATACAAATCTATTTAGGTGAGTTGATATAATTTGACAAACTCATTAGACGAGATGTATGCCACAAATTCACAAACTCAGCTAAAGAGATGTATGCCTACCACTCTGTCTATTGGCTTTAAATTGAGTCTATTTATACATTTTCATAGAAGCTGAAAAGTCACCATCCATGTCCTCATTAGAAGTTGAATGGATAACTTAAAACTGATAGGTCATTACACTTTAGTGAGGATAAAATTGATTTTATATTATTTAATTAAGGCACCCCAAATTTTTTTATCACCCTATCCCTCCCACCCTACCACTTCTTATCTCCCTCTTTCCCTCTCTCTCTCCCTCCCTCTCTCCCTCCCTCTCTCCCTAACATGCACAAAACCTCTCTCCACCTACCCATTCCTCCCTTCCTAACTCTCTTTATACCTATTCCTCTCACCCTACCACTCCTTATCTCCCTCCTTCTTTCTTTCTCTCCCTCCACCTATCCCTCCCACCCTACCACTCTCTCTCTCTCTCTCTCTCACACACACACAACCTCTCTCCACCTACCCCTCCCTCCCTCCTTAACTCTTTCTATACCTATCCCTCCCACTCCCTATATCCCTCCTTCCCTCTTTCTCTCCCTCCCTCTATCCCTCCCACCCACCACTCCCTATCTCCCTCATTCCTTCTCTCCCTACATCTATCCCTCCCACCCTACCAATCCCTATCTCCCTCATCCCTCTCTCTCTCTTCCTCACACACACAACCTCTCTCTACCTACCCCTTCATCTCTCCCTAAATATCTCTATACCTATCCCTCCCACCCTACCACTCCCTATCTCCTTCCTTCCCTTTCAATCCCTCCATCTATCCCTCCCACCCTACCACTCACTATCTCCCTCCCCTCTCTCTCCCTTCATCTCTCCCTCACACACACAACCTCTCTCCACCTACCCCTTCCTCCCTCCCTAACTATTTCTATACCTATCCCTCCCACTCCTTATCTCCCTCCTTCCCTCTTTCTCTCCCTCTCTCTACCCCTCCTAAGCTACCACTCCCTATCTCCCTTCTTCCCTCTCTCTATCTCCCCCTCCATCTCCCCCCTACCCCTTCTTGCCTCCCTAAATCTTTCTATACCTATCCCTCCCACTCCCTATCTCCCTCCATCTATCTCTCTCCCTCCCTCTATCCCTCCCACCCTACCACTTCCTATCTCTCCCTTCCCTCTCTCTCTCTCTCTCTCCCTCCCTCTATCCCTCACATGCACAACCTCTATATATATAGTTATCCCTCCCTCTCTCCCTCACACACACACATAACCTCTCTCCACCTAACCCTCCCTCTCTCCCTAACTCTTTATACCTACCTCTCTCCACCTACCCCTCCCTTCCTCCCTAAGTCTTTCTATGAATATCCCTCCTATCCTACATCTTTCTATCTCCCTCCAACCCTACCAATCCCTATCTCTCTCCTTCCCTCTCTCCCTACCTCTCTTCCTCACACACATGCACAACCTCTCTTCACCCACACATTCCTCCCTCCCTAAATCTCTCTATAAATATCCCTCCCACCCTACCACTCCCTAGATCCATCTTTCCCTCTTTCTCTCCATCCACCTATCCATCCCACTCTACCACTCCCTATCTCCCTCCTTCCCTCTTTCTCTCCCTTCCTCTATCCCTCCCACCCTACCACTCCCTATATGCCTCATTCCCCCTCTCTCTCTCTTCCTCCCTCTCTCCCTCACACGCAAAACCTCTCTCCACCTACCCCTTCCTCCCTCCCTAACTCTTTATATACCTATCCCTCCCACTCCCTATCTCCCTCCTTCCCTCTTTCTCTCCCTCCCTCTATGAGTATAATGAGGTAATGATGGTAATACATCATCATAAAATTCATAAGCAGTGATTCTTAGTCTTGCATCATATGTGGTTTGAGAGAATGTTTAGTTGCAGTTCATGTTGCTTATGCTCAACAATTTATTTATATTTATATGTAGGTCTACTACACTCAATTTTGGAGCATGGGGAGGTTATAATTACAATAAATCCACCATTGTTGAGTTTCAAATAGGTCTTAAAGATTTCTTTTCTTATCAATTCACTTGTTTATATGTGTGGGCTTTTTAGAGAATTTGAATCGGACAAAAGGCTATTGAGATCAATAGTTATAACTTTTCAATGGTCACATATCATTCATAAGGTGACATCCACATATAATTATTAAGTAGTGTTTCCTAATCTTCCATCACATTTGGTTTGAGAGAATGTTTAATTAAAAATTTCTAGTTTGTGTTGCTTATGCTCAACAATTTGTGTATATTTATATGCAGCTCTACTACACTCAAGTTTGGAGCACAATGAGGTTATGATGATAATAAATCCACCATATAATTCTTAAGGTGATCTACAATAAAATTATAAGTAGTGATTCTTAATCTTGCATCATATTTAGTTTCTAGTTCATGTTGCTTATGCAAAACAATTTATCTATATTTATATTGAAGTATGTTTTTTGGAGAAGTAAGTGAGGATGAGTGGCTTCTACAAGGGTAATGACATGGATCACCTTAGGGTGGTATAGATGATAATTACATGTAGCCATAGAGAGGGAAATATGATATGCATAAAATTTATACACTTTAGGGTGGTAGAGATGAAAATGGCATGCAACCATAGAGAGGGAAATATGAAATATGCATACAATTTATACACCTTAGGGTGGTGCTTTTATGTATTTGTATATGAGGAAATGGAAAATATTATATGCATGTTATTATTTATATTGACATGATGGATGTGATGCTTTATGTGTATGCTAAGAATGTACATTGTATGTAGCTAGATTGACAAGTGTAAATTTTTTTATAATGTATGTATGTATGTATGTATGTATGTTCATGAATCTCAAGTGTAATATCATGTGTATATATGTATTTTCATGAATGAAAAGTGTAATATAATGTGTATTTATGTATGTATGTTCATGAATTTCAAGCGTATTCTTGTTCATGTGTAAGTATCTCATGTGTATGCTGAAAAGACTTGTAAGAGACTACATCAAAATAGTGCACTCTAATTTGATCGAGTGACTTGGAGAACAAACAAATACCTTACATAGCATTTAGCTACCCACTTGGACATGTTGGCATAATTGGTTTTGGTCCAAGAAGAAAAAAAAATGCTTCTTTCCAAATCTCTATACAACCACTTTTTACGAGTTTGTATTCTATGTTGGCATGGTCAAGCAGTGTTGAGTTGACCAATATTGAGAGAGGTTAATGTGGAGGGATTCCATATGGACTTTTACATGTAGAAAAAAATTATTAGGTTCCACAAGAACCACTCCATCATAGTTTGGTTTGATTTTTGCTCTTAGGGCTCTTAAGAGACTATGCCATAATACTGCACTTTGAAATGATCGGGTGACCTGGAGAAAAAATAGATCCTTTCCCTAGAATTTATCTACCCACTTGGATGTGTTGGCACAATCGATTTTGGTCTATAAATAACAAAACAAAAAATATGATTCTTTCCAAATTTGCATTGATCTACTTTTTGCATGTTTCCATTCAATGATGACATGGACAAACGATTTTGAGTTGACAAAAAATGAGAGATGTTTATGTGGAGGGATTCCATATGGAATTTCACATGTACATGAAACATTGTTTGGTTCCATGAGCTCTAAGAACCACACCGTCACAGTTTGATAATTTTTTTCTCTTAGGGATTTAAGAGAATACATTGGAATAGTGCACTTTGAAATGATCGAGTGACTTGGAGAATGAACAAAGACCTTCCTTGAAATTTAGATGCCCACTTGGATGTATTGGCATAGTCAATTTAGGTCTAGGACATAGGAAACAAAAATTATTCTCATTGCCGAATTTGCACTGCTCTTTATTGATAATTTTTACAACTTTCCATTCTAAGTTGACATGGCCAAATGGTGTTGAGTTAACCAAAAATGAGAGATTTATGTGGATTGATGCCATATGGAATTTTAAGTGTAGAATAAACATTATTAGGTGCCATGAGCTTTGAGAACCACTTTGTCATATTTTGGTAGTTTTTTTCTCTTAGGGCTCTTAAGAGACTACACCAAAATAGGGCACTCTAAAATGATCAGGTGACTTGGAGAATGAACATAGCCCTTCCCTAGAATTTATCTAGCCACTTGGATGTTTTTATGAAGCTGATTTTGATCTAGGGCATAGGAAATGAAAAATATGCTTCTTACCAAATTTGCACTCCTCTCTACTAATGGTTTTTTGCAAGTTCCATTCTAAGTTGGCATGGATAAAAAATGTTGAGTTGAAAAAATGGGAGAGATTTATGTGGAGGGATTCCATATGGAATTGTACATGTAGAAAAAAACATTTTTAGGTGCCACAAGCTTTGAGAACCACTCTGCCATAGTTTTTCAGTCTTTTGCTCTTAATGCTCTTAAGAGACTATGTTAGAATAGTGCACTCTAAAATGATCAGGTGACTTGAAGAATGAACAAATCCATTCCTTGGAATTTAGATGCCCACTTGGATGTGTTGGTGCAGTCAGTTTTGGTCTAGGACACAAGAAATAAAAAAATATGATTATTGCCAAATTTGTGTGTTGCTCTTTATTAACGCTTTTGCAAGTTTCCATTCTAAGTTGGCATGGCCAAATGATGTTAAGTTGAAAAAAAATGAGAGAGGTTTATGTGGAGGGATACCATATAGACTTGTACGTGTAGATGAAACATTGTTAGGTTCCATGAGCTTTGAGAACCACTCCATCATAGTTTGGTAGTTTTTTGCTCTTAGGGCTCTTAAGGGACTACGTCAGAATAGTGCACTTTAAAATGATTGGGTAACTTGAAAAATGAACAAATCCCTTCCCTGTCATGAGCATGAATGGTCCACTTAACACTCATTACATATAAGTTATGGTTATAGGGTTGAAGCATTTGAATTTCTTAGGAGGCCATCCATCCCAGTACTACTTTGACTCACGTGTGCTTAATCATGGAGTTTCCCCCAAGATTAAGCCCTACAAGGATTCCTAAGCTCTTCACCTTGGATTTTTCATCAATAATTGAGCCATATCCCACTTGCAAACCCACCCACCCACGGAAGGCTATGCTCTACTTCAATTATTTGTTGAATGAAGTAGAGAAATAAAAATTTATTTCATTCCCTCAATCTTATTTCTTCTCTTGCATATCCATTTGATTCCTGTCTCATTAGATGGGGCATAGGTGCAAGTCCAAATCTGCCTGGTGGGTGAGAGAATTTTTTTTAATATTGACATGTCCAACCCATGTATGCATTCCCTAGGGAACTCCATGGTAAAGCACACTTGAGTTGGAGTAGTATTGGGATGGGTGATCTCTTGGGAAGTTCAGATTCTTCAACCTTGTTAGGATCGACTAGATGCAATAGGTGCTAAGTTGACCATTCATGATCATAAGATATTGAGTCTTGGGAACCACTACTCATAAAATATGGGTTAATGAGCTTGACTCAAAAACTATGCAATTGAATCTTGATAACACATCACATTATATGTTTTGAGTGTCAATTTTTTCTACTTTAGTAAAAGCAAAGATTAACCCCTAGACATTTTCTCTTTTTAGAAATTATTTGATAAAGTTAATTAATAATTTTGTTGTATTCCATATGTTGGCTTTGTAGGTTATTGATACTATTCAATACATAGCTCAATTAAAGCTTGACAAACAACTAGATAGTTGGGAGAGATATTGCATCATGCATTGCTTTGACATTCCAACAGGACTATCATTTTTCAGAAATGGTAGGTATTTATATATCCCTCTTTTTGAAAGTAAATGTAACATGGTCATATTAGCATATGCATTTTGTTTTCTAATCAAGGTTCTCTTTAGAGGTTCATATATATATATATATTATATTTGTAGGAAGCATCTTTATATGCAATGTCTTTATATGCATTTCATAATGATTCTATATGATTACAATTTTGACATTCTTGTAATGTCATTTTATTTTTCTTGTAGTTTATTTCACTTCACAAAACACAATATTTTGCTCATGGTTTGGTATGGATAATCTATATAAATATGACCCATAATGATCTCATTAATGGTGTCTTGGTTAAAACCATAACCATCATCATAGGGATTATATTTTAGTGTCTTGGAAATTGAAGGTCTAGATTGATTTAATTTTGTATGAATGGAATATTTAGGCTTGATTTAATAGTTTAAGAAGGGATTAAGGTTTGGGTTGGATTAATTGGGATAGGGAGATATGGAGTATGGTTATTATGGACTACTTTTATAACATTCTTTTGAATCTTTCTTGATGAAAATATGTGATTTTTTAATGAATTATAAATAAATTATGGTACTCCCTATTGCTGATTTATTTGTGTTACATTATGAAAGATGTCTGTTGTTTACAGTATATGCATCTCCTGAAAAAACACTAAATTCTTTGAATGCTTAGAAAGTAGTGTATCTTGCATTTAACTCTTTTGAATATATGGCTATCATGTTGCATGGTGTGCTTATCAACATTAAAAAATAAAGCCAAAAGAATCAGTTTTTATATGGATTATTTTATCGAATTTGCATTCCATGTCATTTTTTTGATGCACTAATTTCAAAAGGAAATTTCAAATTGAAATATCCATCACTGCTAAAGGAGAAATCTAACTTTATTGAAAGAATAAAAACCAAAATGAAACTATAAAGACTAAGGATGTTAACGAATCAAGGAATCAAAGGGTAAAGGATGTTGCAACTATAGAGACTAACAATAAAGGGATCCTAAAGATAAACGAGCAGCTAAGCATCTTATTTTGCAAGAGTTGGAGTCCGAATCTAATGGTGAGGATACAAAAGTGGGCTCTAGGGATTTCATGCCCATGGACGATGCATTAGTCATTAGTCAAGGTGATAATGAGGCTGGTGGTAAGGAGGAGGGGTTTCAAGAGAATGTGTTGATAATGGAGGCCAAGGATAAGCATAGGAGGGTTTCTAAACACATTTCCATGAAAAACCAAGCCTTGAAGGATACGGTCAAGGTCACCACAGAGCTTTGCAAGGAGAAGGCTCTAGAAGAGAAGGCGATGGAAATTGATGAATCCTAGTGCAGGAGCACCTAGGTAGTCAAGAATTTTTGATATGAGTTTTGTTTTCTTTGAGCCTCCTTTGTTTTTTTTGTGTTGGTATGATTTTTTCTAATAATTTCATGTTGACCAAAGGAGGGAAACACAAGGTTCTAGTCCAAAGTTTAGAAATGAAGGTTTTTGCACTTATGGACAATTTTTTTTGCAAAACCTTGCTCTGTTTGTGTTTGAGTGGCCAAGAAGGGCCCATTTGGAAAATAACTATTGGGAAATCATATTTAAATGTTTCCTTGACCTTAAGGAAGGGTTGGAAGCATTTGTGTATGGAAGTTTTGGTTGGAAATCCAAGAAAAACAGTGTTTTATTCCATTTTTTTTTTTTTTTGCTTATTAACAATGCTAAAATGGATTAGATATTTTTCTGTCATTAATGGAGGATGTAGTGGAGGTTAATAGAAAGCTTTGAGTACCATTTGGTAGCTTTGATTATTTATCTTTCTTTTTTTTTGTAAATATTTTTGGTTTCCTATGCTTGCTAGCCTGAAACAGGCAGTGTTGAATAAATGGAGGCTTAGAGCACCTTCCCATCGTAAAAACTATAAAGCCTTTTGGGAAATGTTCCCTAGCTCCATGCTTGTACATATATTAGTTGGTAGGGTTTGTGTGGTTGCAGGAAGTGCTAGCATTTTGATGCCCTAGGTGAGCCAGTGCAGGTCCGGCTAGGAAAAGTTGTTGTGCAGGTCACTTTTCTTGTAGGGGTGATCAAATTTGGATGATTTCCTTATGGGAGGAGTTAGGGTGGTGTATTATCTAGTTACTACATGAAGGAGAAGGTTCCAACTGTTCATTTGGTGTGTAAACCAATTGGGAGTTTGCAAACTGCCAAGAAAGGCTTAAAAAAACCCTAGTTTTTGCTCTAATTCAAGCAATGGCTTTGTACAGACAGTAGAAGGCTGAAACCTCAAAAATCCTTGAGTGTTAACCTTATGAATCAAGAACCTTGAGAAAAGAATGGGAATTCCTTTTGAATTTTTTGAGTTATAACCAGTTTTGTTGGTGTAGGAGACCTGATAGGGGCTCAAAGGCTACTAGCCTTCCAAACCCTAGGAGTAGGTTTCTTGCAAGCGATGGGAAGTTGAATTCTTGGGGGATGTTCAAACATCTTTGGAGGACAGTTTGAAGCTTTTCAGGACATTTCATCACCCCTACAAGAGTAAATGGAGTGTTGAGGAAGATTGGCCTTTAGTATGGTGTAAAGGCTAAGAAAGAGTTGTGGAAATGAACCAAGGTGAACTTGGTGGTTGGAGTTTGTGGTAGAAGAGGGGTTGGTCAGAAAAACCAAGGGTTCCTAGTCATGTGTAGGAACCTATAGGTTAGATTGGTGAAGCAAAGCACCAAGGAGGTCTAATAAGGAAAGGCCTAGAGCAGGAATCAATGAGTGATTCCTCCAATCCCTCTCCCTATCAATTCCTCGGTTCGTAACTCTCCTAATGTGGAAACTGAGGGTGAGAAAAAAATTCAAGAGGAGGAGGATGTTGAGAAGAAGCATGAAAAATCAGAGCCTCTAAAATTTAACCCCCTTGTCAGAAGACTTTGTTGTATGTTGTGGTCGTGTTGCTAATATGTGGTTGTCATTGATGTCAACACTATTAACATTATTGTATTGAAGGTTGTATGTGTCAAGGATATTGAGAAAATTGTTAAAGGAAGAGTTGCAGGTTGCCAATGGAATAGTGAAGATCATGAAGGTGTCTTGTTCTATACGTTGAAGATCAATTGTTGTGGACTAAAGGGTTTATTGCTGAGAGTATCTAGTTCATCTACCAAAAGTTTCAGAGGTTCGTGTGAAGATTTGATTGTGCTATGAACAATTGTGTTCTGATAGTATTTTTGTGGGTTCTGTTAGTGTTCCTGATTGAAGTTTATGTGATTTTGGTACTTTATGTTGCTGCGGATGATTCTCTTCTAGTTCTTGTTGTTTGTGGATACTTCTAGATCTTTCTATATCCTTGTTGTATGTTCGCGTTGATCAGTGTGCTCATGGTCGAAGATTTTTCTCGGTATGTTCAGGTTTTCATGTTCTTGGTCGACATGATGGTTGTAACGTGTTGCGGATCCTTGAAGATTTTTGAATGTTTGGCATGCTCAAGGATATTGTTTTAGGTTGCATCATAATATTAGCTGACGGTGTTTGATTTGCATTGCAAATTTATTTGTAAATTTTGGCCGACATTGTAAATATGTTTTATAATTTTTGCCGACAAGGTTGATGTAATTCCATGTTGCAGATATATAAGAGTGATTATTTGAGCAAAGTTAGTGTGTGTATGAAGTGATGAAAAGCCAAAGAAGAGAAAGTGTACAAATATTGATCTATTCATTCGATTGCAAAGCAGAGTGAGAAGTCTGAGTGAAGTGTGAAGAAGGTTTTATGTGCTTAACTGGAACTATAATCAAACTTGTGTAGAAGCTATTTTCTCAATTCATACCCTGCGGATCTAATTCGTATTGCTGTGTATTGTTGGCAGTGAGCCCTCTTGTATTTGAGTAGTGAGCTCTAGGTAGTGTGCCTGAATGCATGTGCATTCCCATTATCTTTCATTATACTTTTAACAAGGTATAATATTGTGGACTAACATCCACCATGGTTTTCCCCCTAACAGGGTTTCCAAATAAAAAATCTTGGTGTTCTCTATGCTTTTGATGTGTTAATTGTTCATGGTTTACTATTCATTCATCAGATCTGAGATTAAGTAAAGTTTGAAAAGTTTAAATATTCACCCCCCATCTCATTTGTTTATCCTTGTTTTTCCAACAAAATTCTCCTATCGTAATGATGATTCCACCTCTATGTTTGAGCTTATTGACATGGCAAGGGTAGGGGATACTAGTACTTTCAAATTAACAAAATGGACTCTCCAGGAATTTAATAGGGTCAACATCAAAATTAGGAGTTTGAAGGAGAATTTGTAGAATATTTTGAAGGGATCAACCTCAGATATTCTGATTGACAGAATTGTTGATCTTGAGGGTTCATTCACTGACTTCAAGTCCCTCTATGAGCAACGCTTGGATGGATTAGAAACCAAGGTATTGGATACTAATGTGGATATAAAGAATCTTCTCCAGGCTTGTCATATTTCAATAAAGAATAGTGTGGATTCTTTGGAGGTCCTATTTCGTCAGATTAGTGAACTTAGAGAGGACCAGTTATATTTTTTTGAGTTTATGGAGAATGAGAAATTGGCCAAAGGTAAAGGTAAAAAAGGTGTGAAGGATGATGGCAAAGGCCCTAATATTAGAGGGTTGGTTGATTGGAAGAAATCCTTTGAAGCTGAGAAAAAAGAATTGTTGGACATGATTGGGTTGCATAGGAATCAACAGCTTGAGGTGCCCAACACCTTAAGCAGTATGAAGTAGTGTCCAATTTCTCTGTTTTTTGTTTGTTTTTCTATTGTTTGGTCTCAGTTTCTTTCCTATAGTTTTGTTGTTGTTGGTTGTTTCCAGTAGTTTAGTGTTTTACCCTTTGAGCACCATTTTGTATCTCTTGGTGTTTTGAGTTTTGGGCTACTGCTGGTGTTTTAAGTTTAATTTCTCTTGAGCGACATTTTGTTTCAAAAGTTGTAAAGGGTTTCAGGTCCCTTCAAAACTTGTTTTTCCTATATAATCAAAATAATAAAGGGATCACATTTGGTGAAGTTTCCCAAGGCAACCAAATTTAATAATATAGTATAACATGAGTGAAAATGATATGTCATTCATAAACCATTAAAGTGAAATATTGCAAGAAATCAATAGATATAACATGTTATTCACCATATCTCAACCATTATAAAGTGATTATATATTCAAATTTTAAGTTTTGAAGTAGGAAAACATGTACACAATGAAAAAAATATATCGAATATCAATTTATACATATATAAGTGTAGAGTAATTGTGTATGTACATATATAAATTTGACATATATGCCAAATCAAAATAATATTTACAAAATGTGGCATATGCCATCTCATGATCTATATGAAATGTATATCTCCAATAGTTATGCCATGTCAAGAAAATCCTAAACTTGTGGCAGATTATCAAAATGTAGCCTCTTCATTCCACCTGATGGATGAGAATTTACTTGCACAAAAACAATTCAAACCAAAAATTAGATTAATTAGCTCAATTGTAAATAACTTAGACTACTAAATAGAAGCTTATCTACTATTTTTATAACTTTCAAAGTAACATCTAATCACTATACTAAACTATAAATTAAATTCAAATTGAATTCTTCATTATCTCAAACCTTTTTTTTTTTCGCTGACAAATGCTCAACAAATGATGGTCCCTTAGGATGATCAAGAGTCCTACCATATTGAAATGGTAGAGGATCCACATATGTGGATGGGGTAATACTCTATTAGAAGAAAAATAAAATTGATAAAATTAATATATAATTACGGACAAATAAACATGAACAAAACATATGCTACATATATATCTAGAAACTTATATGTCTACTAGATATAAAAATCTGTATACTTGAATCAAAGATGCAACTGAGATTGTTTGAGAAGAACTTGTCATGGATGTAGTAACATTAAATTCATGTATATTAAACATGGAAATAATGTAATAATACAAATGTGTTTACATATAACTATAATATATTTGAAATTGACATCTAAATCAATATAATAAGTTGTATAAGTTCTAACTAAACAATTAATTCAATTAAAATTTAGTTCAATTACCTTCATCATGACTTTCTCTACAAATGATTGTCTCTGAGGATGATCAGGTGTTTTACTATATGACGCGGTAAAAGGTGTCACATTAGTCACATTTGGAGTACATTACAAAAGAAAAATAAGATCAAGATATAAATTAGTATTTATTTAATTAATCACAATTTAAATGATATGCATACAATAAAAAAGTTTTACATGTACAAAAAATGATACCATGTCTAGGCCAAATTCAATGGAAAAAATAGTACCATGATGTACTTCTCTAATCTCATCTTCGATCATCAACTGTTCATTCCCACTTAAATATATATTAGTAATGTACTATTTTTTATAATAATTTAAATGAAATGTACCATGAAATCAATTTCAGATTTACCTGTACATAATCTATTGTTGTTGCTCCTCATCTCCAACCATGGATGGTTATGCATCTATTATTCCCTTACATATCTCTACGTATGTAGTATGCACTATTGCCTCATCTCCTCTAGGTGTCACATCATGCACCTCATACTCAACTATGTCTAGGGGAGGCTCAGTAGTATCTCCCATAGGACCTAGGCATATATGGTTGGACATAATACACTAATGAGGCACACAAATATGTCTAGATGTCAATAATCCACCAACATCAATATGAGGAGGGGGAACATATGGATCTTGCATCTGACACATTCCCCAAGTCTATCTTGGGGCATTCCCATACCTACTCCTTGAAAATGCCTGAAATCAAAATAGTTCACATGTTTGCTTAAAAAAACTCCACATATAATTTGCGGAGAAAATAAAGAGGGACATCAAGATTATTGTCAAGGTAGTTTATCAAACACCATCCACTAATGATCCCAAAATTTTCTTGTTATGCCCTCATGTGTGCACCATTTTATGGAAAATATTGGTTTATGTAAACCAACAGGCTGTCCAATTTTTGGGTTCACAAAATATTGGACCAAATCGACTTTAGATATTTCTAATTTTTTTAATCTCATCATAGCTCAAACCATTAGCATATTCCAAAATATTCACATCTCTCCAACACTTGAAATGAATTATGTTGCCTTGTGATGTATTGCACATGCCTTATTATGGCCTCTATATTAGGTGTTATTGAATACAAATGCGAGTGGTGACAATATCTCTCAATAATGTTCTTCAATTTAGTCATATTTATCTCAATTAAACCCTGAATTGAAGGAGGATTTGGTGGAGGAGGTTTTGGTAGAGGAGGGTTTAGTGGAGATTTTTCTCTATCAAATTTTTCCATTTAAACCCTGTTTAAAATTACAATTTTCAAAATTAACATAATTTTAAACTAATTACTAAAATCTATAAAAATAAAATATATATGTTAAAAAATAGAGAAAACAATTAAAATAATAAAAAAACAAACAAAACTCAACTTACCTCACTTGAATACTATTAAAATTGAAGAAAAATTGGTAAATTTTGATTAAAACAACAAAAATGGATATCTGATCAGTTTGGATATGTATTTTTAAAGCTTTGCCCACGCTGTTGTGAAAGTTTCGATAGTAAAAATGATTTAAAACATTTCATTTTTTTACTTGTAGTTCTCTGAAATTGATATCCGTTTCGAAGAGCTTTTTTTAATATTACAAGCTCTCCAAAATGGATATCCATTTTGGAGAGCTTTTTTACATGTGTAGCTCTCCAAAATGGATATTCATTTTGGAGAGATTTTTTTATATTATAAAAATCTCTTCAAAATGGCTATTTGTTTGATAGAGCATTTTTTTAAAATATTTTATATATATAGCCTGACATATATATTAATATTCATGACAATACTAATATATATTATATATTAATATTTATGACAATACTAATATATATTATATATTAATATTTATGATAATATTAATATATAACATATATTATATATTAATATTAGTGAAAATACTAAAATATATTATATATTAATATTTATAATAATATTAATATATATGAATATTATAATACATAACAATATAATAATATTTAATTATTATTTTTTTGATTGATGCAAAAGGCAGCTAAGGGGCTACACTTGTATATTAAAGTCAACTATGAACATTACAATATGTATTAGGGGACCATCAATAGATCACCCTAGAAGACTAGGGACAAACCAAAATACATATATACCCAGGCTTTGTGGTACCAAAATGGAGCCATCACCCATACTATACCTTTGTAAATATTGTCTATATAAATAAACAAAAGGATTTAGCGAGCCCCATACCAACACCATGTTAACAAAAAATACAAATATTTGAGCACCCAGACTTGACACCATTCCCAACAAAACACAAAGATTTTGATTAAACCCCCACCCATAACACTAGAGAGCTGAAATGCACCCACACTACTCTTACCTCAAGTGGTTCCTTATCTCGACCCTTCCCTAATTAGTTGTGTCATCCGCATCCACCAAGCCTTATATGGGAATGTATGCTTGCAACCAACTTGACCCCTCATTTGGAACCAAGCCCAATATCTGCTTCAAGAATTTAATGCTCCTCATGGCCGCCACACAAAATCTAGGAAAGGATGTCAAATCGTTGGTGAAGATCAGTGGGCAGGCTTCTGGAGGTAGCCCATGCCGATGGAGAAAATAATAATCATTTGGTAATGGCACACCCAGACCCACCTCATAACTTTCTAGAACATCCTCAAGGACAATCAAAAACTTACCCCAAACCATCTTTTTGCACAGCTGATGCACCATATCCTTAGTCTCCCTTACCTCCAAAACCAATGCCAAGAACATTGCAGTGATGTCTGTATTGAATTTGCAACAATGATATGAATGAAGAAACTCCTCACTGAGTACCATCTTGAGCACATGAATAATCAAACCATGCTTGGATTTAAACACATTACCCAACATTTTTTTCTGTTACCTCCCCTATGAAATCCAATTGGCTCCTTGAGCATTCCAATCTTATTGGGGTATCCATACCACTCAACACAAACACACCTTACACACAAAGCCAAAAGTTTTTCATGGAAAAATACCAAAAATACATAATGTTTTATGATAGCCTGCTAGCATTAACCCTAAATTTGCATGACCATCATGGTACAAGCCATCAATGTGATGTCACCTCCACACACCAGGAGCTCACTATAACCCACCACTAATCATAATTATGGAATAAACCAACTTAAGTTGGCCTGGACAATGAGGCCTATTCAGCTAGGTCATCTACCACCCCATTGCCCTCTTGATAAATGTGGGATACCTTGTAGGCATCCAACTCAGCAAGTAAATTTGTGATAGGATAGAGTCGTCTCCTTAGTTTTCAGTTGGGGGTCCAACCTATCTTGATAGTATTAATTGTGATTAAAGAGTCCCCCTCCAAATGAATTTTTCCTAAATTTTTATGTTTGGCACATTGAATCCTAATTAAGGTAGTCTGAAATTATGCCTCATTATTTATGTTGATCCCTAGATATGTAGAGTTCTCAATTATTGTCTTCGCTCTATGATCCTTGATCACACTACCTTCTCCACTCTCACCTAGATTTCCCATTATAGCCCCATCAAAATTTACTTTCACTCATCTCTCCTTTGAATCCATCCACCTCACATCTTCCCTCAAGGACACCATGAGACAAACCCTCAGGACCCCATTAATGGGGGGACCACTAGCCTAGGCCACACCTTCCTAATTTCCCCATCCTAATTTGAGAAGAAGTTTGATTTTACTATTTGATTCCAAGCAACATTATTGACCATTTCCATAATGGATTCTTCGATCTTGTTTCCCAGCACCTTTTTGTTCATTGCTTGGTCCTAGAAAATTTGCTTGTTATGTTCTTTCCATAGTTTCCATATAATGATAGAGGGAGCCACTGTCCAAATGCTATGGAAAATGCTACGACATCTACTATTTTTCCACATTAGAAAGAAGGTCCTCAAATATTTTGTTAAGGGACTCTACCAACCCAACTTTCCCATAACCCAACGCTAACAAAATTTGGCCATCTCACAACCAAGAAGAAGATGATTAATGTCCTTCCCCACCTTTTCACATAGCACGCATTGACTTGTTTGCTAGATTCCTAGTCATGTTAATCTCTCCTTGGTTAGAATGTGTTTTTGAAATGCCACCCAAGAAAACACCCCAACCTTAGGGAGACACACATGATGCCAGAAGAGGTGTTCCAGCCAATCAAATTTTCTCATTTCCCTCTCTTTTATCTTGTAGCCCAACTTTACCTTGTAATCACCTATTGTTGAACCATGCCACCTCACCCTATCTGCTTCTTTTCTTATGACTAAATGTATCATCTAAAGCTTTTGTTGCAATATAGCCTTTTTCTCCTTTGGGGCATCGACACCATCTAGTGATTTCCATCTCCAACAATCAATTCCTTCTTCTTCCTTCCATTCTACATAGTACCTGACTTTCTCCCCCTAGAGTTGACATAAAATGTTTTTAAGATCAACCAAGCTATCATCCCACTCCAAGATACCATATGTTGCCTTATTTGGAAGTTTGAGACATGATATTGAATATATATGGGGATTTCCATCAATACCGCCCTTATCATCATGATTTTGCTCGCAGAAGACAACCATTTTCCCTTCCAAGACTCTATTTTATGATTGCAGTTGGAAATCAATTCCTCCCATAGCCTAATTTTGTTGAGGCCCACAAATAGAGGAATGCTCAGGAACTTACCAAGTAGTCTAGCACATCTTAAACCCAAAACCCGTGCAATATCCCTCTAGATACTAGGATGTACATTGAAGAAAAAGACCTCTAATTTCCACAAGTTCACTTTCTAACTAGACACAAAACAGTATTTTATCAAGGACTTGCTTGATGATCCTAGCCTCAATTCAACAAGCTCTTCCAAACAACATGGTGTCATCAACAAATTGTTGATGGGACACCGCATTTTCCCTTGACACAACTTTTATTCCTCTCCAAATGCCATAAGCTCTCTCTGCATTAATCTTTCTCCCCAAAGTTTATGTCATTAGTATGAAGAGGAAAGGGGAAATGGGATCCCCTTGTCTAAGACCCCTATTTGAAGAAAAATATCCCTAAGGAGAGCCATTGATAAGAACTAAAAATTTTGGGGACATTATGCATGCTTTAACCCATCAGATCGAGTTTTGATCAAAACCAAACCTCTCTAGAACTTTTAGTAGGAATTCTCTATCTACTTGGTCATATGCCTTTTGAATGTCCAATTTGATGATCATGCTCTCCAAACCCTACCTTCTCATAGAATGGATAGCCTCATGAGCCATGAAAACCCCCTCAACAATTGATCAACTCAAGGAAAAGCCACTTTGTTCTTCTGAAATGAGCCTCCCCAATATTGGTTTCAGTCCATTTGCCATGATCTTTGTGATAATTTATATACCATATTGCACAGGGATATGGGACGAAAGTCCCCCTAGATTTAGCAATTTTGGTTTTTGGGATCAAAGCAAGAAAGGTGTGGTTTAGTGCCCCTAGAATCATTGTTTCTTTATGGGACTCCTTGACCGCCCCCTGTCAGATCCCTACCAATGATGTCCTAGTAATGCTAGAAGAAGCTTGTTGAAAAACCATCAGGCCCAGGCGCCTTGTCTACGCTTAATTAAAAGGTGATCCTCCTCACTTCTTTAGTCATGACAACAATCCAGAGTCTTTGACTATCACCCTCCAATACTAGCCTTGGGATATTAATATAAATTCTTCCTGAACCTCCCAATTCAATTGATTATCTTTATTCAACAGTTTTTTGAAAAAATTGACTGTCTCCTTATTTATTTCATCTTCCATATAGATTATTTGTCAATATGAATTAACAAGCTCTGAGATCATGTTTTTTCTCCTTTCCTTTGAAGAATTATGGAAGAATTTAGTATTCTTGTCACCCTCTTTTAGCTAGGTCTCCCTTGAATTTTGATGCCAAAATATTTCCTCCCTCGCCAAAACCTCTAAAAATTCTAGCTTCAACTTTTCCTCCAACATATAATCATCCACCTCCATTCCTAAGGCTATGTCTTTGTCATTTAAGGTGACCAACTCCTCCTCTAACCTAGTCTTCTCCTAGAAATGTCCTTGAAGTTCTCTCTGTTTCACTCCTTGATCTTAGCTTTCACTTTGGCAAGCTTCTTAATGAACACATATAACTTGTTATTCCCATGATCAATCACTTCCCCCCACCATTGAACAATGTTCCTTTTTAGATCTTCATCCCTTAGCCACATATTTTCAAATTTAAATGGGCACCTTAAAGGGGCCTTATCTAGTGTAACAACCAATTGTATCAGAAAATGATCAAATTCAATCCATGGAGAATACTTTCCTCAAAGATTGAAACGAAAGCCTCCTAGTCCCCTGCCAATAAAAATATATCCAACCTCTTTGCTATGTTTGAGAATCATTTTCTTCTATTTTTCCAAATATAGAGTCCATTTTTGTTGTTATATCTTTGATCATGCAATCATATATGAAATCCCTAAAATCCCCTTGTGCCTGAGATGTCATTGTTCTACCCCCTTTCTTCTCCTCATTACTCCTTGTCGCATTTAAATCACCATCCACCACATTTATTCTCCCCTCTTCTCCCTATAGTAGATCCTTTAATTGGTTCTAGACTTCCTTCTTTTTATTTGCTTCCACCAGACTGTACATGTTGATGACAAAAAAATCTTCATTCACATTCAAGACTTTTACCCTGATACATTACCAACATTGATTAGCAGCCACATGTTCCCCTTTTATCACTAACAAGTTCCACATAACCCTCAATCTACCCGAGGCCCCCTTAGCAACTATCAATGCACCCTCCCAATTTTTTAGAGATTTCATGAAATTATCACCTTCCTTATCACCAAGTTTCATTTCCTGAAGAAGAATTATATCTACTTCGTATAAACTAATTTGATTCTTGAACAAGTGTCACTTGTTAGGGGAATTTAAGCCCCCAAAATTCCATGTTATAGCCCTCATTCTACTTCAGGAAGGGCTACTACCTTCTCGGATCTCAATGTTAATTGTATCTACCCTTTGGTTGTTCTTACGAGTTGTAGATTTCTTTCTTTGATTTCCTACCCCACTTGCACCCTTTCCTAGTTCTAAGCCTCTTAATTTTTTACTATGTTTGTGTTAGTATTCTCTCTTCCTACAATTCTCCTTGGTCTCCTCCAATTCATTCTCTAATTTAGACCTAGAAGAATAATCCTCTAAGAGTGGTACTTCAGCCAACTTCAGTTCCCTAGCCTCTTTCTCCATGAGCTTGAAGCCTTTTTCAAATAGTTTCACCAGTTCCATGTCTCTTTCTTGGACACTTCTTCCTATGTCATAATCAGATCCTTACCTTGCTCCCCTTCCTTTTATCCTTGCTTGAACTCACCTACTTCTTGCTTTGATTCTGCTGATACACCATCATGGGTCACCATCTCTAGAGCTTCCTGGGCCTAACCTCTAGTGTAATTCCTCTTCCTAGTTCCACTTGACAAGCAACCACAAATTTCTCCTTCGGGCTTGCCACCTTATCTACCTTTTGGTTGCTCGCCAATGAAGCTTCCTATCCACCTTCATTCATCACATCATGCTATATTTTCTTGTTGGATGAAGGGTGGTCTTCCCCTTGGTTATCCATTCCCCTTTTATCTTGAGCATCTTCTTTCCTATCCTCACCGTGTTTCACACATTCCATGGCCCCATTCCCTTTTGAATGGCAAGAAGGGCATATGACTAATTCATCCTTCCTCTCAATCTTCTACCACCACCTCCCTTGGGAAGATTTGATTTCCAATTCCTTTGGCATCAGTGGATTAACATTTATATCTACACAAATCCTCATGTAAATTCCAAAATTTCTATCCACTAGATTTTCATTAGCTTTGACAAATGACCCCACCCTGTTTCCAAACACTTGGAGAATTTCATCCTCTCAATATTTCGAAGGTAGGTTATACAATCTTATCCATATTCTAATTGCTTCAATCGATTGCTTTTGGGGATCAAAAATTGGCTCCAAGTCTTTAACAAACAAGCTTGTGCCATCCATGAAATGTGGGTTTGAGTTTAAAATGAGCCTTTTTCTTGACCATCAGGATATTTAATTATGAAAAATCCATTTGTTAAAGATTTGACATTTGTTATTCCCTAGAATTATATTCGCAGAAGTTTCTAATTTTTGAAATAGTCGGCCAACCACCCCCCATTTCATGAAGAAAACTTTATCTTTCAAGCGACTGACTAAGGATGCCAATTTACTATTATCCATGAAAAAGGAAAAACATCTATGGTTTATCTACATCAAACATACCTTTATCACCCATCATCTTATTTGCATCCTTAGTAGGAGCCACTAACACCTTCTCCGCATGGGGTGCAATACACATTTGAGTTGAGCTTTCCCGCCATGTACTACCTTTTCCACCACCCCATGACCTTCAACCTCTCCCCATCCAACCTATTGATCCATGCCATCTAGGGTTCCCTTGCTAATGCATTCCATACCAACAACTTCAATTCCCATTTAGTTTTGTAGATTCTTAATACAAATTCAAACCTAGCTAGTGTGATCCATTCACATGTTTTTTTCCACCTTCCATGTGTGTCACCCTAGATCACCACTATGTAGGTTATCCTTGGGTGGCTTCCAATTACTCTGTCACATTGTACCTCGCTCCTACCACTTGGGGAAATTAGTTTTTGGAATCTTTCATTCGTCCTCCCTCCAATGAGGTCTGCTCTAGGATCAACCTCCCTCGAGATCATGTCCGTCATCTTCCACAATTTGCTTCTTTGGATTGCACCAAGCTTCCCTGGATGCTTGCTGCTTGATGAGGTCCATCGGGTAGTCTTGTTCTACTTTAGTTGCCCATTCGCCTATTCCAAATATACTTTCACCTACTCTACTCCTGCTCGTGCTACTTCTATTCACCATCAATAAAAAATAATAATAATAAATAAATTAATTAAAAAAAATATAATATTTTATTATTATATAATATATAATAATATATTATTATTGTATAATATATAATATGATAATCATATTTATGATAATATTAAAATAATAATATATAATATATATTATATAATAATATTAATATATATATATAATATTAATATTATAATACTATTGGTGTAAATGAAGTCTTGTACCTAGTTCATTCATTACTAGGGATCTTAGGGGACTTATTTACATGTTAAGTTTACTTAGGTCCTAGGAAGGAATCTTTCTAAAAGGTGTTAGCTGTCATTTTATCTTTTGACTTGTAACATATGGGTCCTAGGTAGTTGTGATAAGTTGTCACATGACATAGGATTAATACACTTGTCATAATCCTATTTAATCTTATGTCTCACCTTGGCTATATAACTAGGTGGTCTCATATGTAAATCATATTGAATTCTTGGATAATCAATTACATTGCAATCTTGAGCATTTCATATTGATCTCTTGTGTTTTCATGAATTGCCTAGATCTTGGGTGGTTATAATCTTCAACTAAATCTTCCATGGCATAGAGTTATTCCATACCAACTCTTACATGGTATCAGAGCTTGTGGGATTGATTCTTGTTAGTATTTATTGAGAGATCTTGGAAAAACTTGAAAAATTGAGAATGCTCTTCTCTTGCATCAAATGATGATCTAGAGAATCAAAAAAGCTTGAAAGAAATACTAGATTTGGGGGTTTCCTATATGTAGCTTTGTATTTCAGGTTCAAATTAGAGCATTTTAGTGCAAACCCAAGCTCGCCATTGAGATCAAAGGATTCAATAAAGCCAAATTTTCCTTTTGTTTCTTCCAAATTGGGCATATGAGGTCAGATCTATGAGGGTTTGAAGCTAAAGTGTGATTGCCAAATCCAAAAGGTAACTACAATTTTGGAGCATTTTGGGTCAATAAATCCTTCCATTGAATTTAGAAGGCCCAAAAACCCCTATTTTCATATAAAATACTTCATATTTTCGTGTAGAAAAAAATTAGCTTTTTTTTGCATGACTCTTAAATTTGACGGCCAAATGATCGTAAAAAGCATCGTGTTAAATTTGACAACCAAATGACTGCCATCCAACACTGTGTTAAATTTGATGTCTAGACAATCATCATAATTCACTTTATTAAATTTGATGGCTAAACGGTCGTCAGTAGGTCTCTCCAATCTGCCCCCTCTCCATCAACAGTTTTGATTTTGCAGTCCAACTTCAAAAGGGCATATCTCAGTCATACAATATCCTTTTTTAAAGATTTTTTTTAATTTGGGGTATAATTTTATCATCTTCAAAGTTGTATAATTAGTTTTTGATTTTGGTGCCTAGGTTTTTCAGAAACTACAATTTTTCAAAGCTAATACCGAGTAGTTCTCATTTTGGGAACTTCTGAGGATCTGTTCTCACTCATACGGTAAATTTTTTGGGTGATTTTTTTTTTTAAAGTGCATTTTTTTTACTTTCCATTAGTGTAATCATATTGATCTCATTCTGTGTAAAAGTTTTACTTTGCACTTGTGGCCAAATTTAACAATCTACAAGCACTAAGATCAAGTCCACTTTGTTGTTTTGGCAAGTGGCACTTGTAATTGCACTAATTATAAAGTGCCAAAAATAATATATTTCTGGGGGGGTTTCTTGATTGAGTAATTTTTTTTGGGGGGGGGATAATCTTGTAATCATTGATAGCTTTCTTTTGCTTGTTTTGTGTTCTTGCAATGGGGAAATCTCAAATTGAACTCCTAAATCCACATAATTATGCTACATGTAGAAAATTAGTATGGAATTATCTCATGATGAAAGGTCTAATAGGCTATCTAAAGGAAACCATTCTTCAACCTAGTGATGCTAAGGAATTGGAAAAATGGGAGCTTGGTCACGAGAAAACACTTGGATGCATATGTTCATTAGTCTCATTTGATTTACATTTTCATGTTGAATCATGTAAAACACATAAAGAGGCTTGGGAGGCTTTTGAAAAATTGTATGGAAAAATAGATAAGATTAGGGGATATCAAATTTATAATGATTTAATGAATCTTGATCCTAAATTTTTTGACCACATCCAAGACTACATCTCCAAAGTTAAGCAACTAAGAACACAACTAAAAGATTGCAACATTGATAAGGAGGATTTATAATTGATTCTAAATGTGTTAGCCAAGCTTGGTTTTGATTATTCAGTATTTGTTTTTGCTTTTGTACCCATTGAATTTATATGGGAGTATCATATGTTGATCCTAAGTTTGATGACTTTGCAAATATCAATCCAAGAGGAAGCTAAGTCAATGAACATGGGTCTAATCAAGTCTTCCAAGCCACAAGAATTGTTGGCTAGTGAGTCTAAGGTACAAAAAGAATTAGTGAATATTGATAAGAAGAAAAAGAAGAAAAAAAAGCCACATAAATAATTTGAATCCTCTCCCTCTAAAGGGGAATCATCTAAGAAGGAGAAGCCTATATATGCAGATTGCAAGAAAATAGGGCATGATGAACATAAATGTTATTCAAAATAGATTGATGAGTTGAAGCATCTTCTTAAGAAGCATCAAATCAATGAGTCTTCATCATCAAACGGTTCATCTTCTTCTTTTTCATCAAATTCCAACAAACATAAGGGGAAAGCACTTGTTGTAGTTGCAGATTGTAAGTCAGAGAGGTGAATACTTTATTCAAGAGCTTCGCATCACATGAATTCCTCAAAGAGTATGTTCTCTTCATTTGAGACATGTTCATCACTACACATCTTGATGGATAACAACACATATATGTGTGTTTGTGGGAAGGGATCTATTGACATGGATGGAAAAGCATTCAATTATGTTCTTTGTGTGCCTTCATTATCAATCAATATCCTTTCTATCTATCAGATCACACATGGTGGCATAGGAAAGAGTATTGGGTTCACACTAGATTTTGTCATGATTTGGGATTTGCAGAGTAGAGTGATAATTGTAGTTGGGGAGGTTGATCACCAATCTTAATTCTACACCTTCTTACATTTTTCTCCAAATGATTCGATAGATGTTCACATTGAGGCATCTTATGTGGACACTTTTGAGGAGATTCAATATGATCATTTTAATCTTGTTATATTGTTTCATCTACTGAGTATCTAGTGACATGCATTATTATTCACCCTCTGACTACTATTGTACCTTGATGGATGCCATGTAGCTTGGCCTCAAGAATCGCAAGTAACATGACATACATCATCTCCAAAATGGACTTAATTTGGACGAGCACCATATATATCGCTGGCTTGGCTTTCTGTGAGTCCCCACTTTGTGATCTGGACATGACCTTCTATATCCATCTCTTGATGGACACTTGACCTTCCCCTCAATGTTGCCAGGTTCACTCCAACCTCTTGCCCGGCCCTTCAAATGACTGACCTTCAGGAGCTCTGACAATGAGTTGGGGTGACACCTTGAAAACTGGGATGGATGATTCTTGCCTTTATGCATCCCCGGTTCTTTGACTGTGTCTACCTTCTGTGGGAGATTCTAGATTTCTTTTATCAGTTGTGGCCTAGAATGTCTATCGGGGATAAAACTCTTACACGAATTTTATGATACTTTACACCATTCCTAATACAACCACCTAACCTTCTTCTCAGACTTTCCTTGGTGTAAAGTTCGGAATACATCCCATATCATCCTGGCTCTAGTCTTTATAAACTAATGTCTTTATTACTTGACCAATCAAAATGACCAGAATCTTTGTTTCTACCATCATTGGCAGGAGACCCAACATTAAGGTTGGGGCTGCCAAAATTTTTCTTATCTTCCTTACAGGGGGGAATTTTTCCTTCTGCATGGCTCTGTCTCTGGCATTTTACGGTTTTCACCTTTGTGAGCCATCCCACTAGGTTTTCTCCTTTTCTTTGTTTGTGAGAGATTGCATTTGTATTTGTACATGGGTACCTAACATGGCCTCATAGTCGAGACCCATCTTTGTGTCATTTTCATAATAATTAGCTACTCCCTAAGTTGCACTTAAGGGGGGTGTTGGTGTAAATAAAGTCTTGTACCTAGTTAATTCATTACTAGGGGTCTTAGGGGACTTATTTACATGTTAAGTTTACTTAGGTCCTAGGAAGGAATCTTTCTAGAAGGTGCTAGTTATCATCTTATCTTTTGAATTGTAACACACGTGTCCTAGGTAGTTGTGATAAGCTGTCATATGACATAGGATTAAGACACTTGTCATAATCTTGTTTAATCTTATGTCTCACCTTTGCTATATAACTAGGTGGTCTCACATGTAATTCATATTGAATTCTTAGATATTAAATTCCATTGCAATCTCAAGCATTGCATATTGATCTCTCTTGTGCTTTCATGAAGTGGCTAGATCTTGGGTGGATATAATCTTCAGCCTAATATTGCATGGTGTAGAGTTATTCTATACCAAATCTTACAAATACATAATAATATAATAATATTTTAATATTATCATATTAATATTAATATTTATGATTATAATATAATATTAATATATAATATATTATATGATAATATTTATGATATTATTAATATATATTATTATTATAATATGTAACAATATAATAATTTATTATTATTTTTTATTAGCAAAAAAGCAAGTTTTGAAGGGGCCCCAAAACCCTTTACAAAAAGGGAAGGCTACTAGAAAGAGAAGACATTAATAAACAAACAACCCCATCACAAAAAGGACAAAAAGTTGACAAACCAACAACAAACAAGCAACAAACTAGATGCCAACCAAAAAGGAAAAGCAACTACAATATATTATTCAGAATCATCATTGCCTCTAGGTCTCTAGTAATGACCTTATCATATATTTCCACAATATCATTCAATTCTTAGACCAAAATCATTCTAGTTTTCTTAGTTTTTCTTTTGGTTTGAATACACGAGCCAACATCTATGCCTTCGTCCAAGTTTTCCAATAGGGTTTCATCCTCCAAATCATGCACATCTTTCCCTTTGAACACTGGCTTCCCAGTCCATTTTTGAGATTTTTAATTCATTCAACACAGTTAACCCCTCCAAACTATTCTAAAGTGAATCAAAACTAACATTGACAAGAATGGACATGTCCTCATGAATCTTAATCATTTTATTCTCAAGAGTAGCAATTTTGGAATCATGATCCACCCTTAGTTTTTCTACATCAACTGCCATTTTATTGAGGATAGCATTCATGTTTTTAACCCTATTAACTGTAGTCATCTCCAATTTACTATTACTGGTTAGATCCACATTGAATTTAACTAGATAATCCATCTTGATATTAATCCTTTTGACTTCATTAAGAAGCCATTTAAAGAGAAAAAAGAGGTTTCCAGTCCCCTCCCTAGCCAATCTAGTGACATCATTCAAATCAAATAGCTTCCAATTCATATATCCTCCCTAAAAGGTATTAGATTTCTGGACTAACCATCGAAGTACTTACCACTAGGAGAATCCAACTGAGCTTTACCTTTACCCATGAATTCCACACTAATAGGAAACACATCTACATCTATCACCTTATCAAATCTCTTCACTTGAACATCTTCAGATACCTCCTTATTCTAACGATTTCCTTTCTCCAACATGAATTCATCTTGAACCTACTCCTTACCAACCAAAGGCACCTCCAAGGTAACATCATCATTATTAGGTTACCCAGGCTCAAATTTTGGGCTTTCTTACTAGTAGAGGTCTTCCCCACCTTCCTATTCTCACCTTCCCTTGTCAAAATCCTCCTTTTCACTCTAGAAGGGAAGGACGAATTCACATTCTTCGATATTTGACTCCCTTTCCTCACCTTGATAGAACCTTTACTCTTGGCCCCAACCAAAGGAGAAACCTTCATTTCTAGATCAGTGTGCAAGCCACCAAACCAGGAAGGGGAAGCCTCTTTCTTAGCTCTTTTCCTAGACAAATTAATAGAGTCTTCTCGGGGTCCAGAGTACTCCTTAAAAGAACCTAACCTAACATCATCTTCTTCGTAATCATTAGAGTCATCACCCATTTCAAAATCAGACGAAAAATCCTTAAGCTTTTGGGCTTTGTTCACTTTGTGAGCTTCAATTACATACTTAGCTTTGATATGCTCCATAATTAAGAGCATTAACCCCTCATGCAGATAGGGTTTATTGGGGTTCTTTTTAATCTCTAGGATGCCATTTTACAGAGACAAGAGCAAATAAAAAGGGAACAACACCAAATTGTTATGTCTAAAATGGTTGAGGAGCATGAAATGATAAACATAAATGGTAGAGAACATATCATCCAAGATGAAGTACTACATAATTGCCATCACCATCTCCCACCAAATGGGATTTATAGATAGCTGATCATAACCTCCACACCCCAACTTCTTAATCTTCTCTTTTTCATTTTCTTTCAAGAGGGAAACCATCACTGATTTGGAAGTTGACCTCTCCCTGTAAAATTTTTGATCTTGAGTGGGTAGACCGATAACCTCCACAATAAAATCCTTAGTAATATTAATCTGCACACCAAAAATTCTCAACATGTCCTGCTATGCTACCCATTAACAAACTCTAGATAAACCTGTGACGAAACCATGTAGCTTCAACATGAAGGGCGTAACCCCTCCCTTCTCAAGGATTCCCTAGACTAAGCTATTATCTTTCATATCCTCACAAGTAATAGGCTCCGTCCTACACCTATCACCTCCCATTATCAATAGAAAATAGATGACCGCAACTTCCTTCTTGAGATAGAAAGCAACCAAGAGAAAATGAAGAATCCATAAAGCAAGGAGGAAAATAACACCCAAAAAGTTTGTAAGAATGACAACCCTAATACTGAGTGTCATCATGGAGGTAACCCTCAATAATTTACCCAAATCCCTACCATAATTTCCAAGATATTTGTAACACTTCATAGGTCTTTCCACAATGAAGAGGCAATTAATTATAAGGAGATAAGCTATCACCTCTAAGTTCTAACCCACCATCTAGCATGAGCAACATGTTATTTTTGATCATTTTAAACAAGAGTTTGAAGTTTGATGGGGAATAATTCATTAGAGTCCCATCGCCTAGGAGAGGACACTCCCAAATTTGCAAGACAGTTGGCTAATCAATTGGTTTCTCTATAAACATGGGAGACATAAAAATATTTGAAGGAGTTTAATATGGAGATAGAATCCTCAATTATATGCTCGATTGAACAAGGAGGATTAACCTTATTAAGACAATTAACAAAATTTAAAAAATATCCCTCCAACCATATTTTTCTAATCCCCTTCTCTTGAGCAAGTTTTAAGCCATGATAGGCTGTGAAAAATAATATTTTATTATTATAATATAAGTAATGTAGGAAATGTACTCCTTTACATTTTCACACTTTGTTTGGGTCTCATCAATTAAATTAGACTTAATTATGCCTTAATAAGCCCTATTTTACATGTACAAGCCTAATAAATTACATTTTCTGAAGGGGAAACACAACAACAATTAATGTCAACACATAAGTAATTACCTTGAGCAATGTGTTCTAGGAATAGGGACTTGGGACCCATTCATCCATGGGTGAATGGGTCCTCCCTAGGCCTTTGTAACCAAATTTAAAAATGTTTTTGGCAGTATTTTAATGTCCCTGAATTCAAATTTCAATGTCACCTTGTAATGCTTAATTTTCAAGAAATTAAGGATCTAGCCACCAATAAATACAAGGTTATTTTAATCAAATCAAGAGCCTAAGAAGAATAAGTTTTATAAATTTTTTGAGAGAACTTTCACAAGAGAAAATATTATTGTCAAAAGCATTCAAGGGAAAATTTATCAGTCATCTACAATAGTAATCAAGATTTCAAGCATCATGTCAAGGTCTTATGCATCATGCATGTTTTTGGAGCTAACATTGTGATGTAGGTTTCAAGATCCAAGTCAGCATTCAAGTCAAGAGTCAAGTATTAAGATCCACATCCATTGAAGCCATTATGGAAGATCAAGATCAAGATTTTAGTCCTCCAAAGGTTTATTCAAGGGTTTGGTGAGTTGCAACATAGCATTGTTCATTCATCATTCCTTTCATGTTTCATTATTTCAACTCAAGGTTTAATTACCAAACTAGGGTTTGACCAAGGCAAACCTTATCCACCAAAAAAAAAAATTCTCCTCTTTATGATTGTGCGGGTTTATAGGTTGAAGAAGGATTGAATACCTCAAAGTTGCAAAAAGTTGTCAACATCGCTGTCAATCCACGAAAACTCACCTACAAACTTTATTTCTGATTGCTTGAAATTTAAACTTGGATCAAACAGAAGCTATAGAATAATACTAGAGGATCTTGAAAGCTAAGTCAAACCTTTGCACAAAGACCCATTCATCCATGGGAAAATGAGTCTAGGCAACCTTTAGAAACTATATTTTGGTGATAGGTACACATCACTCTACCATTTCCAAATCTGCTGGAACTTTGTGGTTGTTGTTTGTATTATTCTTTAAATTGATGATTCAAGTTTGAATGGGCATAATTGAGTTAATTTACTATTTTTAGTTTTTCTCCCAAAAGTGTCAAGTTTAGGCTGATACCTCCATCCTCAATCATAAGGAAATCAATAGATTCCCTCACTGAGTTGACTCACCTAAGGGTTGTAAGTCCATTCTTCGTGGGGGTCTCATTTCCTAATGAAATAAAGGAAAATAGGTCCATTATACCATCCAATTTTTATTTATCCCACACATTCATTTTCTTTGTTTCAATATATAATATTTTATTATTAAAATATAATATTATATTATTATTATATAATAATTGTTGCCTATATTTCACCTATAGTTAAATCAGGCAAGATAATCATATGTTAGATCTTTGAGAGGCCAATGGAACATTCACATGAGGGCAAAGACTCTACACCTGTTGCTAGGTCATGTGGAACACATTGGGAGAAACTGCCCAAGGGAGGTTCGGCATAAAAATCATCTAAGGAGCAGGTCTGCAGGACATTTCAGATGTCTCACCGACTAGCAGGGTTTCCATTAAGTCCGAGTGCTTCAAACCAGGGATCCTATAGGCATGAGATCTCTTTCGGCATATAGTCGCGATGACTGATGGTATCTCACCGACAACAGTGAACCTTCGGTGTAGCTTTCAAGTTGGGGTAAGGTCTCCCCTACTCCTAATGTCTCACCGATGTATGAGGAGCCTCAGATGGAGAGATTTCTTCGGCATAAGAAGGCAGGCTTCGCTGGGAGGTCTTAGCGAAGGCGAAAGTCTCACTAAAAGGAAGGGAAGGGGCTTCGATATGGTTGTCTTCGGCAGGAGTCCCACTGACATAAAGAACCCCTCAGTATGACTAAGGGACTTCGTTGGGATGTCTCCCTGACTCGTAATGTCTCACCAAGATTAGAGCTCAGAAAAAGGTGAAGGGCTTTCCAACAGTTGAAGATATCGCCCTGAGGTCTTGCCGACACCGGGAGGTCTTGGTGACATAGAAGGTGTCTTCGGCAGGGGTCTCACCGACCAGTGGAGCCTCCCAAAAAGAAAAAGAGTTCGCCAAAGGGAGGGGATTTCTACATGATTTCTTGGCAAATTGAGATTGTCTTGCTGACATGGATTAACTTCGGTATAGCGTTGTGTTTTTTCCATGAGGTTACGTCGATCTGAAGATGTCTCCCCGATAGGGAAAGGAGCCCGCCGAAGGACAAAGCATTCGGGTATGGTCTCAACGACCCGTTAAAGTCTCACCAATATGAAGACCTTCGGTATAGAATTCCAAGTCAGAGAAAGGTCTCCCCGACTCGGTGATCTCTTGGCAAAAGGAAAAGCGGAGCTCGGTAAGGTAAAATGCATTCAGGGAGACATTAATGGCCTCTTGTCGATAGATGAAATGAGGCCTTGCCAAGCTAAAGTGCCTTCGGCACAACCTCTTGCCGACTAGATGAGGTCTCCCCGACCAGGGGGTCTTGATGGCTGAAGAAAACAAGGGGGGGTTCCCACCAATGAAACATCCGGTATCGCTAGGAGTTGGGGCTTTTGCCAAGAGGTCCTGGCGACTGTCCTAAAGTCTCACCGAAGTATATGGCTTCAACATAACTACGCCTTCGGTATGATATCTAGCCGACAGGTCGAAGCCTTAGCGAAACAAAAGGGAGCTCGGGCAGAATGATGAGTTCGGCGTAGGTCTCGGCAACAATAGGGTGTCACACCAACAGTATTTGAAAAGAAAAAGGATCGGCAGGAGATGTTGGTTTCAGCAAAGGACGATGGAATCACCGTGAAGTCTCAGCAATGCAAAAGGTCTTGCCAATGCAGAATGAGCCCGAGGAGGAAAAGAGAGATCGGCAGGAGGTCTCCCTGACATAAATGACATCGGTAGAGCTCCCAGCCGTCACGGTAATGTCTTGTCGACATAGTGTGGTCTCGCCGAAGGAAAGCTAGAGCCCGGTAGAATGAAGTGTCTCAGGGTGACATTGATAAGGTCTTGTAGAATGGAATCTTGGAGCCCAAGACAAAGCGATGATTTCTCTAGAAGGTCTTAGTGACCCAGTGTTGTCTTGTCGATAGGGGAACAACTTGGTAAAATGAAAAACCATCACCACGAGGTCTTGCCGAATGCAGCGAGTCTCACCAAAATGGGGTGCCTTCGCTAAAAAGTGGGGATTTTCAACATGATGTTTTGGTGATAGAACGGTGTCTTGCCGATGGCTCCAGTGACATTGGTATGATCTTTTGGGCTCGCTAGGAGGTCTCAGTGACAGCTCCATGTTATGCCGACAGTCACAGAAGGATTTAATCGCATCGAGGAGACATGATTAGTGTCTCACCGATATGTGATTCAATAGGAGAAGTTTTGACCGCCCGGGAGTCTGCGTGTAGTGTGCCCAACCAATCAAGGAGAGCTACTGGTGAATCGTTGGCAGCATGACCAGTGCCAAGAGAATAAGCAAAATGAGAATCAACATGTATCTGTTCTGGGCTTAAGAGCATTCAAAGCGCTCAACAGGGGGATTTAGTAGGTGGACACAAGAACTAGAAGTAAATACACCCGGTAGCTTCAAAAGATCTAAGGGGTTTTTCTCTAGGAAGTTGCTCTTCACTGACACACACAGCAAGGACACGTAGACTAAAGCATTAATTTCATCAAAATATCTGAGGATAGATCTTTCTGAGTCATTTTTTTTTTGTAAGCCCTAAGGGGGCCGATACATTTTGATATATAAGGCATTTTTTGCCTTTTTGTATATAGTTCGGATAATACACTCTGAAGAGTTAGTGATTTGTGTGAATGCTTTCTCAACAAATGTATATTTTGTAACTCAACTAAAATCTAGAATGCAAAACAGAGTTCACCAGGAAATCAAGTATTAATTCTTATACTACTCTCATTTCTGTATGATAGCTTGTGCAAGTTTTCTTTAACAGTGTTTCTTTTAATCTGTATTCATACCACAAAGTTGTGAAGTTGTTCCTTCCTTCTTAAGATATGTATGTAGATCAAACCTATCAAGAATGATGCATAAGACTGAAAGGGTTATGTGAGTAAGTAAATCAATTGCAGTTAAGTTCCCAGTGTGTTTGTATCTTGCTTTCATTTCATGATTTCTCATCAAACTCAGTGTATCACCATAGGAATAGTTTAGTTTAGTTTCATCTTTGTACGCATCCTTCTCCCTTTACCTTTACAAGATTGATTAGCTTAGGTGATACCCAAAGGAATCTGGCCTTCTTCGGAGGTTCATTTCAACTATAGGTGACCCACAGCCTTGAAATGATCCCATGTTGCTCTAGAAAGCTCAGTTTCAATCTCTATGTATAGGGTGCAATTTCTAGGTGACAATAGTTTTTGGCACGCCCGGTGGGACTGAAATTAAATTAAGCTACTAGTTTAGTATGCAACCAGTGAATTCCACACTTTATAGAAGTCCTTTGGCATACTTGGCAACTCCACAAGAAGGAAGAACTCCAGAAATCAACGCCTTTTACAGTTTATGAAAAGAATTTGAACAAGAAGTAGCTCAGGCCCTTTTGAATACTTGCAACTGTCACCACCAAGAAGACAAGGCAGAGTAGAGGAAAGGCGAGGAACAACAATTATCTATTCTAGAAGAGCTCAGTCTACTCCTCCATTTGTGGGATCACACATTGTTGTCTCGTCTTTGGTTTCATCTAGAATACCAGTAAATCAACCACAACCACCTCCAATGGCTGCCCCAAGGAATCAACCCTTCATTAATTTTAATGGAGGGAGCCCCTTGAATTTGGCACAGCATAATGACATCCTTATGGCAGCCCTGAAGAGCCTGCCAACTTTCACGGGAGAAGACCAGACTACCCCAATTAAACATATGAGAGATGTGGCCTCGTTATGTGGAGTCCATCACATAACTCAAGAGGATGTTGCAGTAAGATTGCTAGCTACTTCACTGAAAGGAAGAGTTGTGCAGTGGTATAAGAGCCTACTAGTCAGTTCAATTTCAACATGGGACGAATTTGGAGACAAGTTGCATAAACAGTTTCAAGATAGGTCTGATAACTTGTCTCTATTAGAACAATTGACTACAATTAAGAGAGCTCCACAAGAGCAGATGAATGACTTCAACTTCAGATTTCAAAGAACTTGGGATAGAATCCCTACAACGGGTGAGGCCACCTCCAGAATACGCATTTTTATACTTCTTGAGGGCTCTTAACGTGACATAGCTGTCATGATACAGTCAATGGGAGGAGTGTCCTTACCAGATGCCTTTGAAATAGCTATCAGAGCTAAGAACGGCTTAATACAAGCTGGTAAACTTGCTCCCAGGTCACCAACGCTTATATTCCCAGAGATTCATGCAAATATTCCCTTGCAAATACCTCCTTTTGCACCTTTACCATTTGTTCCAGCTGTTGTAACACAAGAAAATATGGCTTCAGGCTCATCAAATGAGTTACAAGAGATCAAAGGTCTTTTATAGACTTTTGGTAACAAGTTGGTGAACTTGGAAAAGCAACAGTCCTATTCTAGGCCTTATCAATAGTAGAATCAAGCCCCAAATCATCCCTTTCAAGGTCAACAATAGCAATTCTAGGGGAATAGACAGTAGTACTAGGGCAATTATTAGGGCCCAAGACAGAGTGTGAACACAAGGCCTTTTCAGGCCTATGCTCCAGCCCCTGTTAGTGCGACCAACGAGCTAGTTCCTACCCAAAACAACTTAGCAGCAGACTATGTGTGGTGTTACCCTTGTAGCCAACCTCATAATCAAGCCACTTGCTCAAATGGACTAATCAATCAGGCACTTATGGTACAAAATGCTTCAAGTTTGCAGTAGAATGCATGCAATGATGCATCTTCACAACACTAGGACCAATTCAACAATGATACAACCCTGCTTAACTGGCAAGGTCAGGAATTATGTGGGTTGAATGAAGATAGTTCTCTAGTTGCAGCTAACACCAAGGCAAAGAAGAGAGATTTTGAGCTTAGTCAAGTGGCTGACAAAGGAAAGGCAGCGATTGCAGAACCATCTACATCTCAAGCGGCTCCTATTTGGCAAAGAAATCAACAACTCTCAAACAAGGAGTAGTCACACCTGCAAGCTGATCATACTGGTATAAAGGTACATCCTAAAGTAAATCCAATTGTACCTTATAATATCCTTGATAGTATGAAAAAAATGAATGTTACAATGTCCATGTGGGATTCATTATCCATCCCAGGTCAAAAGGATATGTTAGAGTCAGCCCTATCAAGTTTGATAATGTCCGATGAATCTAAGCCCCCAATAGGTTAGGTTAGAGCTGTGTTAACAAATAATTCTTAGGGAAATAGTCAGTAGCCTTAAACGGAGATTGAAAAAGGAATTAAACCACCTCATTTCTACGTGTCAGTGATTATTGGTGATAAGTTAGTTCATAACTGTATGGTAGATAGTGGAGCTAGCAGCTCCATGATGCCAAAACAGATTGCTGACAAACTTGGACTAAAATACCAGCCTTTAGAGAAGGGAGTGATCCAATTGGATGGTACTTCGGTTAATACTTTGGGTATTATCAAGGATTTAAATCTCACCCTCCATGCATGTCCAAATTTTTTAGTTCCCCAAGACATATGTGTCATAGACCTTCCACCTTTCTTTTCTTTGTGCTTATCAAGAGATTTTACAGCCAAGATAGGTGGTTATGTATTAGTTGATTGGTCACACATGTTGTTTAGGACAAAATATGGAACCAAGGTTACCATTAAATCTGAAAGATTGGCTAAGGATCACATTGAGCCATATAACCCAAGTCCCTTAAATGTTGTTCCTACTACTGCAGACACAAATTGTGTCATTCTATCTGACAATGAACTAGCTGCTACTCAAGAACTCCAATCAGAAGTTGTTCCTGAAGTGCTGTTGCATGAATGGGTAGTGAAAAATGTATTGGACAGTCTTGAGGACCTCATTCAAGATGCCCGTATGGGCAACTATGTCATTCTTGAGCTTGACACAGAGATTCCAAACCTGGAGAAAGATGCAGATCAGTTGTTGCAACCACTAAGTGAACTTTGGGAGATTTTCTTCAATGGATCCAAAAGTAAGAATGGAGCAAGAGGAGGTGCGATGTTGATTTCTCCACAAGGTGATAGGTACTACTTTGCATTCCATTTCACTTTTGCATGCTCCAATAACACTGCTGAGTATGAGGGCCTTGTTCAAGGTCTGGAGTGGGCAAGGAAGAGAGGAATAACCATCTTGAAAGTCTACGGAGACAATGAATTAATTATTAATCAAGTAAGGGGCCTGAATGTTGCTAAAAATGACACATTAAAGTCTTATAGAAACAGAGTGTGGGACATGCTCGAAGATTTTGATGCCTTTAACTTAGTGTCTATTCCAAGAAATCAGAACAAGCATGCTGACAGGCTTATAGCCATTGGAGCACAGTTTGATATTCCAAATGACATTAGAAAAGAGAAGGTGCAGCAGTATGTGAAGGTTGTAGTTAGACCATCAATTCCTGACAACAACATTCACTGGCAAGTTTTTGACAGTGATGAGCAGATCCTTTCTTTCTTGCTCGAAGAAGATTAGTTCTCCATGGTGAATCAAGCAAAACTCAAGCGGTAGTATGGTGATCAGGTCATACAACTAAAGACAAATAAATTACCCAAAGGCCTTGTTACCTTAGAGTCAATTTTCAGTATTGATGATCAGCTTAAAAAAGGTAAAGTTGGCTTGCAGATCAAACAAGAACACTAAAGAGCTGGATATTTTCAAAGGTAAACTTCTTAAGATAGGAAAAATTTGTTCACTTGAAGATAAACAAGCTTTTGTTGCTTTATGTCAAGAATTCTATGATGTCTTTGCTTGGAAATATTCGGATTTGAAAGGGTTTGATCCCCACATCGCTCAACACACAATTGAGTTAGAGCCTAATGCTAAGCTAGTAAGGCAGAAACAAAGGCCCTTGAATCCTAAACTTGAGCCCCTAATGATTAAAGAGCTGACTAAACTAGTTGAGGGGGATATTGTCTTTCCTATCAAACACACTTCATGGGTTTCTAACCTTGTATCGGTTAGGAAGAAAAGTGGTGAAATAAGACTTTGTGTAGACTTTAGGGATCTTAACTGAGCCTCTCTGAAAGATCACTACCCGCTACCCTCCATGGAATGAATCTTGCAAGAGGTTGCTGGTTATGAAAGATTTTCCTTATTAGATGGTTTTTCAGGGTATAATCAAGTGTTGGTTAAAGAAGAAGATCAGTTTAAAACTGCTTTTACAACTAAATGGGGCACCATGGCGCACAAAAGGATGCCTTTTGGTTTATCCAATGCTGGTGCCACGTTTCAGAGGGCCATGGACATGGCATTTCAAAGTTTGATCAACAAGATTATACTAATTTATTTAGATGACATTACAGTTTATTCCAAGAACGTTGATGAACATTTGATACATCTTAGGCAAGTTTTTGAAAAATGCAGAGAGTTTGGTATCTCTCTCAATCCAAAGAAAAGTATCTTTGTTGTTCATGAAGGGAAATTATTAGGACACATAGTGTTAAAGCAAGGAATTACTATTGATTTTGAGAGAGTCAAAGCCATACTTGAGTTGCTACTGCCTAATCACAAGAAGGGTCTATAGAGCTTTCTGGGCCAGATCAACTTTCTAAGAAGATTCATCCCTGACGTTGCAAACCTGTTACAACCTTTGATAGCTATGTTAAAGAAAAATGCAGTTTTCAGTTGGACAAAAGATGCCAAGAATAGTTTTGAAAAGGTCAAGGAGGCCTTAGTAGCAACTCCTACGCTAGTAAATCCCAAATTTTCTAAAGATTTTTATCTGTACACCTATGGTAGCACAAGTAACATTTCTGCAATATTGGTTCAAAAAAATGAAGATAATTTAGAACAACCAATAGCCTTTTTCAGTAAAGGTTTGGTTGATTATGAACAAAAATACTCCTTTGTAGAGAGGCATGTTCTTGCTGTGATTAGAAGCCTGAAGAAATTCAAGCCTTTGATCTCTCATAATAAAATTCATGTCATGGTGGCACACTCAAGTGTGAAGGAATTTTTATTGAATAAAGATCTCAATGAAAAAAGAGCAGGGTGGGTCACTAGGGTCATGGAGTATGATGTAGATATTAAGATCACCAAATTAGTTAGAGGCAAGGGTCTCTGTGAACAACTTGCTATTGGGTCAAGCAGTGAAAGTGAACTAGAAAATAATGTTATCCTTGCTAATACAAATGAGTTTCAGGATGCTCGAGACAGTGTGCCTATGTGGATAACTAATTGGGTTCAAGATATGACCCAATTTTTACAAACTGGCGAGTGCCCACCAGGTTGAATAGAGCCAAAAGGAGATACTTCAGACTATAGTCCATACCGTATGTACTGGTGAACAATGTTCTTTTCAAAAAAGATCTAAATGGTGTCCTATTAAGATGCATTCATAGCGATCAAATTGAAAAAGTACTTCGTGAGTTTCATGATGGAGCTACAGGAGGTCACTTTGCTCCCATAACTACTGCCTGGAAAATCATGAGAGTTGGTTACTACTGGCCCAGCTTGTTCAAAGATGCCTATGCCTAGTCAAGGAAATGTGTCAAATGTGCTCTATTTTCAAGAAAGAAGAGACTGCTTGCTATGCCTCTACATCCAATTCAAGCGGAGAAACCCTTCATGAGATGGGGCATTGATTTCATTGGACCAATAAATCCACCTTCTAGTGCTAGTCACAAGTGGGTACTTACAGCCACTGACTATTTTACAAGGTGGACAGAGGCGATAGCTTTAAAAGAAGCAAAAGATTCTTCAGTTTTGAGCTTCTATGAGGATATAGTCATCAGATTTGGAGTTCCTAATTCCATCATATCTGATAATGCTCTTGCATTCATGGGTCTAAGACTAACTGATTGGGCTATCAAACATGGAATTCATTTGAACACCTCCTCAAATTATTATCCTTAGGGTAACGGTTTAGCTGAAAGCACAAATAAGAACCTCATCAGGATCATTAAAAAAACAATAGAGGATAATCAAAGAACCTGGCCCAGTAGTTTAAAGAATGCACTTTGGGCAGACAAAGTAACCCCTAAGAGGTCTGTTGGTAATTCGCCATAAATGTTAGTCTATGGCAAAGAGGCAAGATTACCCCTATCTGTGGAGCTTCCGACTCTAGACATTGTTCACCAGTTGGAGGTGCTTGAGGGACAAGACCCAATATCTGTAAGGCATGCAGAGCTCATGGAGCTCGAAGAATCAAGGGACAAAGCAATGAAAGCTTTGGAATATCATCAGCTCCAGACAAAGAAGACATTTGACAAAAGGGCTACAACAAATTATTTTAAGGAGGGAGACCTCATGCTCAGGTGGGACATTCTTAAAAGCAGGCCTAGCCATCACACTAAGTTTGACAATATGTGGACCAACCCATTTATTGTCACAGACTGCAAGGAACACAATGCTTATCAACTAGCTACAACAGGAGGGGAAGTACTTCCTATCCCAGTCAATGGGATACATCTTAAGCCCTGTTTCCAAGTCTGATGAAGTTTCTCTTTTATATTTATTAGCTAGGTGTTATGTTTTCAATAAGTGCTTTTGCACTATGGCTCGTTTGTTTTTATGTTTTTCTTCTTTCCCTGGGTGTTGTTTAGCACAGTAAATATTTTCTTTTCCTTTTCTCCTATTTTGTTTTTTGGAAACCTATTATGACCTGCGGGTCTCATGCGAATTGCAACCATGTGTTGACTAACGTTTTTTGTTCTCTAAGCTTCTTAATGACTCCATACCCAATGGACAAATTGTAGCCACTGGTTCTCATGTTTAGCAGGCAAACATCCCGCAAAGGTCACTAGAATTGTTGCCTATATTTCACCTAAAGTTAAATCAGGCAAGATAATCAATGTTAGATCTTCGAGAGGCCCATGAAACATTCACATGAGGGCAGAGACTCTACACCTGTTGCTAGGTCACGAGGAACTCATTGGGAGAAACTACCCAAGGGAGGTTCAACATAAAAATCATCTAAGGAGAAGGTCAGCAGGACATTTCAGAGGTCTCACCGACTAGCAGGGTTTCCATTAAGTCTGAGTGCTTCAAACCAGGGATCCCATCGGCATGAGATCTCTTTTGGCATATAGTCTTGGCGACTGATGGTATCTTGCCGACAACAGTGAACCTTCGGTGTAGCTTTCAAGTCGGGGTAAAGTCTCCCCGACTCCTAATGTCTCACCGATGTATGAGGAGCCTCAGATGGAGAGATGTCTTCGGCATAAGAAGGCAGAATTCGCTGGGAGGTCTTAGTGAAGGTGAAAGTCTCACCGAAAGGAAGGGAAGGGGCTTCGATATGGTTGTCTTCGGCAGGAGTCCCACCAACACAAAAGAACCCCTCGGTATGGCTAAGCGACTTCACCAGGATGTCTCCCCGACTTGTAATGTCTTACCGAGATTAGAGCTCGGCAAAAGGCGAAGGGCTCGCCAACAGTTGAAGATATCGCCCTGAGGTCCTGCCGACACTGGGAGGTGTTGGCGACATAGAAGGTGTCTTTGGCAAGGGTCTCACCGACCAGTGGAGCCTCCTAAAAAGAAAAAGAGTTTGCCAAAGGGAGGGGATTTCTATGTGATGTCTTGGCGAACTGAGATTGTCTTGCCGACATGGATTAACTTCGGTATAGCGTTGTGTTTTCGCCATGAGGTTACGCTGATCTAAAGATGTCTCCCTAATAGGGAAAGGAGCCCGCCGAAGGACAAAGTGTTTGGGTATGGTCTCAGCGACCTGTTAAAGTCTCACCAATATGAAGACCTTCGGTATAGCATTCCAAGTCAGAGAAAGGTCTCCCTAACTCGGTGATCTCTTGGCGAAAGGAAAAGCGGAGCTTAGTAAGGTAAAATGCATTTAGGGAGACATTAATGGCCTCTTGCCGATAGATGAAATGAGGCCTCACCAAGCTAAAGTGCCTTCGGCACAACCTCTTGCCGACCAGAGGAGGTCTCCCCGACCAGGGGCCCTTGATGGCTAAAGAAAATGAGGGGGGGTCCCACCAATGAAACATCCGGTATCGCTAGGAGTTGGGGCTTTCGCCAAGAGGTCCTAGTGACAGTCCTAAAGTCTCACTGAAGTATATGGTTTCGGCATATCTGTGCCTTCGGTATGATATCTAGTCGACATGCCGAAGCCTCAGTGAAACAAAAGGGAGCTCGGGCAGAATGATGAGTTTAGCGTAGGTCTCGACGACAAGAGGGGGTCACACTGACAGTATTTGAAAAGCAAAAGGATCGGCAGGAGATGTTGGTTTCAGCGAAGGATGATGGAATCGCCATGAAGTCTCAGTGATGCAAAAGGTATTGCTGATGCAGAATGAGCCTGAGGAGGAAAAGAGAGATCGGTAGGAGGTCTCCCCGACATAAATGACATCGGCAAAGCTCCCAGCCATCGCAGTAATGTCTTGTCGACATGGTGTGGTCTCGTCGAAGGAAAGTTGGAGCCTGATAGAATGAAGTGTCTCAGGGTGACATTGATAAGGTCTTGCCGAATGGAATCTTGGAGCCCAAGACAAAGCAATGATTTCTCTAGAAGGTCTCAGCGACCCAGTGTTGTCTTGCCGATAGGGGAATAGCTCGGTGAAATGAAAGACCATCACCACGAGGTCTTGCCAAATGTAGTGAGTCCCGTCGAAACAAGGTGCCTTCCCTAAAAAGTGGGGATTTTCAACATGATGTTTTGGTGATAGAACGGTGTCTTGCTGATGGCTCCAGTGACATCAGTATGATCTTTTGGGCTCGCTAGGAGGTCTCAGCAATAGCTCTATGTTATGCCGACGGTCGTGGAAGGATTTAATCGCATCGGGGAGACACGATTAGTGTCTCACCAATATGCGATTCAATAGGAGAAGTTTTGACCGCCCGGGAGTCTATGTGTAGTGTGCCCAGCCAATCAAGGAGAGCTACTGGTGAATCGTTGGCAGCTTGACCAGTGTCAAGAGAATCAATAGAATGAGAATCAACGTGTATCTGTTCTGGGCTCAAGAGCATTCAAAGTGCTCGACAGGGGGATTTAGTAGGTGGACACAAGGACTAGAAGTAAATACACCCGGTAGCTTCAAAAGATCTAAGGGGGTTTTCTCCAGGTAGTTGCTCTTCACCGACACACATAGCAAGGACACGCAGACTGAAGCACTAATTTCATCAAAAGATATGAGGATAGATCTTTTTGAGCCATTTTTTTTTTGTAAGCCCTAAGGGGGCCGATACATTTTTATATATAAGGCATTTTTTGCCTTTTTGTATATAGTTCGAATAATACACTCTGAAGAGTTAGTGATTTGTGTGAATCCTTTCTCAACAAATGTATATGTTGTAACTCAACTAAAATCTAGAATGAAAAATAGAGTTCACCAGGAAAGCAAGTATTAATTCTAATACTACTCTCATTTTTGTATGATAGCTTGTGCAAGTTTTCTTTAACAGTGTTTCTTTTAATCTGTATTCATACCACAAAGTTGTGAAGTTGTTCCTTCCTTCTTAAGATATGTATGTAGATCAAACTTGTCAAGAATGATGCATAAGACTGAAAGGGTTATGTGAGTAAGTAAATCAATCACAGTTAAGTTCCTAGTGTGTTTGTATCTTGCTTTCATTTCATGATTTCTCATCAAACTCGGTGTATCACCATAGGAATAGTTCAGTTTAGTTTCATCTTTATACGCATCCTTCTCCCTTTACCTTTACAAGATCGATTAGCTTAGGTGATACCCGAAGGAAGCTGACCTTCTCCAGAGGTTCATTTCAACTATAGGTGACCCACAACCTTGAAATGATCCCATGTTGCTCTAGAAAGCTCAGTTTCAATCTCTGTGCATAGGGTGTAATTTCTAGGTGACAACAATAATAATATATTATATAATAATAATAATATATTATTATATAATATATAATATTATATAATAGATAATTATTATAATAATATATATATATTATAATAAGTATTATAATAAATTATAAACACGCCCCGATCTCTAAAAAATTATAAGTATCTCTATAACATATATATGTTCTTTACAAGATCGAATATCTGTTTTGTAATGAATATCTATTTTGCGTTGGTGTTTATCATAGCAATTATGCTTTCTACCAACCCAAGTAAAAAGTTAATGCGATTTTCATGATTTATCCTTCCTCAAGTTGCTTTTTTTACATCACCACTATTTTTTTATATGATCCCACAAAAGTGGTTTACAATTTTTGGCCAAACTAGACACTGAAGTAATTTTTTTAACTAAATCTTCATTTTTGGGCACCTATAGCGGCTAAACCGTGAGGAATTTGAAGATGATGCAAACTAGAGTTTCGTGAAATTTTGTCTGTAGATTCTAAATATATTTTTTCAAAAATTTTGGAATCAAATTGCACTTCTTTTTCCATCTCCCTCAAAAACTAGTTTTTTTCATAAAACAACATTTTTAAAAAGTGATGCTCACCGTTTAAGGCATAACCTTTTTTCCATGAAGGATAAAATTCTAATTCTTTCAAATTTAGATTTGTAACTTCGACATCTAGTGCTTCCATTTGGTTAGATAGTTTTTTATTTCAAATATTTTTTATTTAATCAAGTTTCAAAGTCAAACCAATTATAATTTACATAGCGAAATTTGTATAGCTTTTTTTGTATGGAAATTAAATTTTTTGTTGTGTTGGATCAAGACTTCAATATCTAGCACTCATATTTTTTAATTTTTTTTTTATAATCTTCTATTTTTCCACATGTGCGGAATAGAGAGCTTGATTTTCGGTGAAAAACCTACATTCACAAGAAATAAAAAATAAATATAATAATCAAATTAAATTTAATTAAAATTATACTTTTTTGGAAGCTTATAATAAGGACTACATACTTACAATTTTATTTTTTTAAAATGAATTCATTTGATCCCCCAAAAGGTAAATCAAAAGTGGTTTTTAATCAACATTTTGATAGGTGTAAAGGAGACTCTGTTATAGGTATGGTTTAAAACTAGCAGGGTTCTATCCAAGGGGGCTTGGTCTAAGGTGGTTTGATCAAAATCTATTCAATTGGAATCCTTTAAATGGAACTTTTCAAGGCTTAAATCATTATATTTTCTAAAAATATGTGATTTCAGCAAAAATCAGGATCTCCTAGAAAGTGTAAACCACTATTGTGGCAGCAGTTTACATCACCATTGTTCCCCCCCCCCATGATCTTGCACTCACTCAAATCATAAGATATGGCCCCTAGAAATCAATTTCCCAATTAGGGCCTTAGGGGAAATATTTGAGCCCTCTAGGGGCTATCCCTCAATCCTCCATGTGACTGCTTCGCTTAGGTTGGAAAAATAAAAAACATGCCACCCAAGTAGGTGTCTAAGTGTTGGTGGTAGTTCCATGCACCACTTGAGGCTAAGTGCTTGTGGCTAACCATGGGACTGCAAATATAAAACTAGCGCTACCACCAAAAATCAAATGTAGCCTACTAAAAAATAAACAATATTTTATATGAATTTCTTATTAAGAAAAAAATATAAAAAAATTATGCCAGCAGCTGCATGATTGCAAAATATCCTACCAAATATGCTAATTGTCCTTGTACATGATTAAAATGACCTATACGATATGGTATTATTTTTATGGATATGTACTGTATTGATTCTGTATGACTGTATGAATGGGAAATGGTGACTGGGCAGCAAAATCCTTTGAGGGCTTGGGGAAAATGTCTCCAATTTTGATGATTTGACAATCAATATTAGGGTTTATGGGCCTTTTGAATGCGATGGAAGGGTTTGTTTTGGTCCAAAATTCTCTAGAATATCAGCTACCTCTTGGATTTGCAACCACCTCCCAAATTCAAACCCTTATAAATCTAGTCTCATAAGTCCAATTTGGATGAAATGAAAGGAAAAACCAATTTTTTTTGACTCCTCGAACTCAATGGTGAGCTCAAATTAAAACCAAAAAGCTTCAAAATCATCTTGTAATAAAAACCTACAAAGAGGAAACTCCCAAATCTAGTGTTTCTTTCAAGTTTTTTGATTCTCTAGATCATCATATGATGTAAGAGAAGAGCATACTAAACTTTACTAGTTTCACCAACATCTTCCATCTAGCAATAACTCATGTACACAAAATAACCTCAAATCTCAGAAGGAGTTTGCAGATTTGAAGATTTGACACCATGTAGGAGATGAAAATTATCTCACACTCTTGAATCACTTGCAAAAAAGGATAACCTTCCACAAGAGAGTATGACAAGATAATAGCTTTCTTGATACTATATGATCTTATGATACAAAGTGTACAAGATCCTTGCTTATATAGATAAGGTGAAAGATAGGATTAGACAATATTATGACATGTGTCTTAATCCTATAACATGATACAACTAACTCAACTTATTATTAAATGACCTAGGACTCAAGAATTAAATTCCAAAAAGACAAGATAAGATCTAAGTGACAACTAAGACATCTAGAAAGATTCCTAGGACCTAAGTGGACTTTACATGTAAATAAGACCTATAAGTGAACTAGGTAGATAAATACCTATTTACACCAACAGTTCCTACTTAGGAACTTTTAAAATGTTTTTTCATCTATCTTTTGATTGGGGGTTTTTACCCCATTGGGAACTAGGAACCAAGCACTTTATTGGGGGTTCCTGCCCCACTAAGAACAACTTGAATTCATGAACACTTTGAAAATTTTTGGTTGAGGGTTTTGATGTCATTAATAATAAAGAACCAAGTACCTTATTAGAGGTTCCTACCTCCTTAGGAACTCCCACAAATGAATTTTCATCTTAGGTCTTTTGGTTGGAGGTTCTGACACCACAAGGAACCAAGAACTAAGCACTTTATTAGAGGTTTTTTCTCCACTAGGAACCACTCAAAGTCATGAAAAATCCATAGAAAAAATCAAGTCTCGAGTCTTGTCAATGATTTCACTAGGAAGAACTGAAACTGTTAGAGGTTCCCAAGGAACTTCCTAGAACACCTCAAAGCTCCAATCAACCACAACTTTACCGATTTTCATCACAATTCCTCCAAATTTGAACTAGAGATACCCTTTTGGATGATCTTTAAGGTGAATCCTTGAATTAACCAAAATTCAACTTGAAACTGCCTCCTAAAACAAGCCATAAAACCAACTACAACACAACAAAATTGAACTAAAATTGAAAGAAAACTTGATATGTTTTTAGATGATGTTGAATCACCTATGGACCTAGATTCTCCTACATCAAATTTTGACAAATATGGGTAGATAATAGGGAAATAATGTAAGTAATAGTCCTAATGCAAAGTATTATTCCTATTGATTGCTTCAATTCAAAATGTTCATAAAAGTGCTCCTTGCAAAATGATAATCATATATATGAAAGGGGCCTAAATAAATGTCTTTAAATATTGACATAATGAATCATCACATAAGTATGTATTAAGTTAGCTCCCAATGACTATGAGGAAAGAGTGTAGGAGTTTATGGTGAACTCCTCAACACCCCAGAATCACCTACAAGAAAAAAATAAATTCCACAAGAGAGAAATGGAAAAAAATATCATGGTATGATTATAGATGCAAGATTTCCATATTTAATTAGATAGTACATATGATGCCTTTCTTATAAAGGCAGGATATAAATTTTTTTTAGAAAATATCATGACATGTGCCTTAATCCTATACATTGAGACAACTACCTCAATAAATATTAAATGACTTAGGAAACAAGCATTAAATGCCAAAAAATAAGATAAGATCTAGTGACAACTAACACTAACTAGAAATATTCCCTCCTAGGAACTAAGTGGTCTTAACATGTAAATAGGACCTAGATAGATAAAACACCTATCTACACCAACACCCCCCTTAAGTACAACTTAAGGTTTAATATTATGCAAATGACACAAAGATGGGTCATGACTACGAGTCCATGTTAGATACCCATGTACACATGCAATGCAATCTCTCACAAACAAAGAAAAAGAGAAAACCCAGTGAGACCAAAATCCTCCCCAAAAGAGAGATGTAAACAAGATGCTCTCAATGATGCATATGAAGGAAAAAACCACATACAAGGAAAAAGACCCCCCATAAGAGAGAAGAAGAGAGACCATGTAACCCTCCATCAATATGTAATATCCTACAAAAATGGTAGGTGTTTGAAGATAAAACATGATCTAATGCCTACAAGTAATGTTTCTCCCTTTAGGAAGAAGATATACCAAGTACAAATGTAGGAGTGCTTCCCATTATGGATAGGAAGATGTGAGAAGAAGGATGATATATGATGTATTTGAACTACACTCAAGTGTCTTCATGTCAATTCCTACAGGTGCCCCACTCCAAACAAGTGTTCTAGGCCACACTACTGAAGAAGACAATCTACAATCTCCTAAAAATAATTGTAGAACACAATCCAAAGATAAAGATTCCTCCTTTGAAGACAAAGAATCCTCCTCCAAATGTTGTCCAAAGAATCCACACTCATGTCAAAATTCAAAGGATGATCGTATAGAGAATCAACAAGAGGGTCAAAGTCTTCCCTCACAGGGTAAAAGCACAAACCTGTGTCACACTTTATAAAGGAATCGGCCAACAGCAAAAAAAATTCTGAACTTCGACTACATAAAAGTGGTCTTTATGTTTTGAATTTCAAAATGGTGTAAACTAATAAAATGTAGAAATTTTGGTGTAGTTTATTCCTGTAATTTTTAAAATTTTAAAAAAAATGTTTTTATTATGTTTTTATCAATTTAAGGACAAATTTTGGAATGCTGAAAATTTCATAAAAGAGTGACTTCACGGGCCGTCAAGAAATAAAATGAAAAAAACTTCATTTCTCCCTATTTTTTTTTTTCCAAATAGGTAATTTCAATATCCTGTGCATGGAAAAAAAAAATCACATTTTGATGTATATTTTTCTCGTAATAACGTTTTAAAGTCAAACATGTCAGAATTTGACAGTTTTGACGGGCCGTCAACTAATTTCAAAATTTTCAATCATTTTCAAAAAAAAAATATACCCTTTTGAAATAGACTCTCTCCTCTTATGCCTCATATAATATTTAAAACATTTTAATAAATTTTACTATCATTTTTTTAATATCAAATCAGCCTCTTTTTTATTTTTTAAAACCTACTTGCATTATTTTAATAATAAAAGATATCAAAACTAATCAAAATATTATAAAAATTCTATATTTGGATTCTACACTTCAAGCTCTACAAAAGGGTATTTTTATTTTTTACAAAAACATCAATCTGACTAGAGAAATACTCTGCCAAAAATGAATGTTTCAGAAAATTCTGAAAAATGATGAGTAAGCTGCCATGTAGGATGCCAACTAGATATTTTCGGCCGACACATTTTCGGCCGACCAGGTTTCGGCCGAAACCCTATTGGCCGGTAATGAATCGGCTGAAAATTAATCGTTCAGAAAGTTATTGGCCAATAACTATTCGGCCGAAAATGAATGATATAAAATAAAATTATTTTTTTTCCAAAATTATCAAATTAAAAAAATTCGAAAATAACAAATATTTCAAAATTTTCTCGACTATTTTCGATTAAAGAAGATTTATTTCAACATTTTGGAAGGTTTATCATTTCTGAAATTTACAAGACGTATTTCGAAAAAAAAAAAGGCATTTGGAGAAGAGGAGAGATATTTTTAAGGTGTATTGATCTTTAATTTATTTAATTGATTATGTTTTTTTTATTGAAAATGCATTTGAAGTTTGTTTTCACTTTTTTTTTATTAAAATATTAACATCAAAGAAATATGTGTAGAAATATATTCATTATTCAATTAAAAATATTTTATGTTTTGCATGTTTATGTTTATTAAAAACTTTTGTTTAAATATTTTATGTTTATGTTTTGCATCTAGTTACAAGTTTTTTAAAATATTTATGCTATATTACATGTACATGTTTCATGGAAAGCTTATGTGTGTACAAATTTCTATGTAGACAATCATTCAAATTTGAGTGTAATTTGTGATGGCAAATCAAAGGACTAGATCGAGGAAGTATGAACGAACACGAGTAAGACAAAGAAAGAGAAAAGCGGATGAAGGAACATCTACTGAACAACAACCCATGGAAAATATTGATGATCAAGGTGACGTACAAGTACAAGAACAAACTAAACCTAGTACTAATATAAATGTTTTGGACTATGGTATGGAAAATTTGATGGAGATGGATGAAGATTCTCTTTTCAATAATATTTCATCTGAAGATATGTTATCTGAAAGCACATTAAAATTACACTCTAAAAAAATATGGGATGAATTTTTTGAAGAGAAATCTTTAATTGGAAGAGCACAGTTAATTGCAAAGTTATTTAGATGAAAAGAAATGACCCCTATTTTGGAGTTGTTAGGGGTTGATAATAGGAAAAAGTCATCAGCTTTAAAACAAACAATTGTTGAAAACCTGCAAGAAGCGTTAAAATGTATTGAAAAGAAGAGTCGGTCTAGTGATTTAAGTGCTGCACATAGAGCATTGATGACTGTAATTTCTAGTACGAAAATTATCATATAGAAGACAAGTTCAAGAAATTTCTGAATTACTAAATGTTTCTAGGAGAACTGTTCAAAGATATATTGAAAAGAGAGATGAAATAGATGAAAAAATTGAGAAAAATTGGGTAAATATTTGTAGGGTTCCTCGAAAAGATAGAATTTCAAAAGATGTAAAGAAACAAGTTGTTGAATATTGGACCACCCACTCTCATGTTTCTTCCAATAGAAGGGATACTATACAAATAATAGGTGATGATGGTACAAAAATTTCTCATCCAAAACATTTTATAGATACAACACAAAGTGAACTTTTTGAAGCATTTAAACAAGAATTTTTAAATGTGAAGATTTGTCAAAGGATGTTTGAAACACTACAACCATCATTTGTATGTATAAATAAAGTACGTGAAACTTGTTGTTGTCGAAATCATGTTGAATTTGATCTACACCTACAATCATATAGAAGAGTTATAGCAACAATTGATCGAAATTTAGCCATCCCTGGAAGCACAACACAATTTGTGAAGTCTCTTCTATGTGAAAAATCAGAAAATTCAGATGAATTCAATGTTCAGTGTATAAAAAATGTATGTAATGATTGTGGAGATTTGAAGAATCTTTTACATGTTGAAAATAATGAAATGCAAGTTACTTGGAAGAGATTTGAATATGAGACATACTTAACGAAGTCAGGAGTTGAGGCCAAAAAATTTTTTTCTCAAAGAGAGTGGATTGCCTTACAATGAATTCATGAGTAAATTTCGCAATATCATATATCCACATATCCAACATTGTCATGGTGCAAGATGGCAATCTAAGCAATTTCGTTATTCAAAGAATTGTTTTCCACCAGGTTGTATTCTCTCTATTGTAGATTTCTCTGAGAACTATACATTTAGTCCTCAAACTGAGATTCAAAGTCAATATTATCATTCAGAGCAAGTTGCAATCTTCTTGCAAGTTTGCTACAGGCATGCAGAGTTAGCAGTCGATGGAATACAAAGTAGCAAAGATGATAGAATTATCATCAAAGAGGTTCACTTTTATATCAGTGATGATACGAATCATGATAGAAGCTATGTAGCTCATTGTTTCAAAATGTTTTTTGAAGACCTAAGACGACGTGGCATAAATCAAGAACAACACTGGATATGGTATGATGGATGTGTTGGTAAGTACATTGGTTTTTAAATTATTTTTAATTAATTTATATTTACTTTTAAAACTTTGAGACTTAAATTGTTTTTTGAAGATAATTCAAGGTTTTCAAGTGTTTAATTATTTGTAACTTCATAGGACAATTTAAGTCTGCAAAAGCCTTTGTTTGGTTATGTAGTCAACATGCTAGACGCAACACCAAATTTTTGTGGAATTTTTATGAGAGTGGACATGGAAAAGGAGAGCACGATGGAGCAAGAGCATGTGTGAAGCGTGCACTTCGTCAACATGAACTTGCTGGTATGTCCAATTTAGCTTCATACTTTTTAAAAGATTAGATATATATATATATATTTAATTTAACTAAATTAAATTCTTTTAAGTTCTTTGAAAGTAATAGGTGACAAATTGTGCCAACTTGTGTGTAACTTGTAGGTAATGCCATACAGAATGCAAACAAAATTGTTGAATGGTGCAAAAGTCATTTTTCTGCTCGCGACTCAACATACAACACACGGTATTTTTGGGAAGTTACAGGTATGTATGTCTAGTCAAAATTTGTTTTAAAAATTTGAATTTCGAAGTTCAAGTACATACATGATTTCAAATTGAATTTTCAAGTTTGAATTTAAACAGATATTGATCGATCAAATCCTTATAATTGTCAAGCAATTCATGGTATTAGAAATCTACATCAAATCATGACAACGGGGGGTAGTAGGCCTTATGCAATGAATGTGAGAGAAAAATCATGTTTTTGTACTGATTGCATTGAGGACAATGCAAATATTGATCAATGTGAGAATATTAGAGATGCGTATGTTTCACAATGGGAAATGAAGCAATTAATATCAATGCCTCCTTTTGTTGAAGATGACAATGTTGATGTCTATGATCCACTATATTCAGTTGATTACGAACGTGTATTTGATTTAGTTGTTATAGGTATGTCCAAATTGATTAATTTAGTTAGAATCAAGATTTAAATTATATATATATATATATATATATATATATATATATATATATATATAACCTAACCTATCTTCTAACTAACTCTAACTTATATATATATATATATATATATATATATATATATATATATATATTCTATGTTTAGTAAGTAAGTTTCAAGTATAAAAAGATATAAAATTTTTGACTTTTGAATGTACATAATTTGCTTAAATATGTAAAGTATGTGATTGATGATATTACGGGAGATATTTTCCTTTGGCAGTTGGGAGATCTGTAATCAGGAGGATGCGGTCCGCACTATCTACTAAGATGTGCACAACCAAAGAAACAGATTGTTGAATAGATGACGAAGATGGTGATGGACAAGAGTATCCCACATTGGATCGAGTCGTTATTGAAGGCACATATTATCAACAAATAAAGATAGATAAAAATGGTATCATATTTGTTGATTATAGGCCAGGACAAAAGGTTCTACATTACAGTCACTTAGTTTTGGCAACAAAAATAAATTTAGAAACTTTACCTAAAAGAGGACGTGCCAAACAAAGTGGAGGTTGCCTATTGAAGATCATGAGAAGATTTTAGAGATAATTAAAGATAGAGAGGATCCAGATTTTATGTACCAAGAGCTTTAACTTGTTTTTTGGATACATGTGTACACATTTATGACTCCAAATCTAGATAATTTATATATTTGTATTGATTGGACATGTGACATGATTTAGAATGGTTTTTTTTTAGAATGTGACATGTACATTAGATCATATATATGCTTGATCTACAAAACCCAGTGACTTTAAAAATGTTTTAATTTACATTTTGCCTAAATTCCTTTAAATCATCTAAATTTCCAATTGCATTTTTACATGTTGGACATGGTTGATTCTTTTAAACCTTCACTCTTGAGAATCTCTAGAAATTCCTTTCTATCATCTCTCTAGATTCCTTGATTGTAAATTTTTATGTTTGACACATGGAATTGTTAAACTTTCACTTTCAAATCTTTGAATTTAAATATTTGTTCAACCCCACCTATATACATGAGCTAGATTGAATATATATACGTGCAACAATATGTACAAAACCTAGTCTATGTTCCAATTTTGCATTTAAATTTATTTATGTTCCGTGGAATTCTTAAGTTCACATTCAAATCTTTCATTTCATTTGAACATTCAACTCCACAAACTTGTATAAAATTATCTAGTTGATTTGGTGTTTGAGTGGTGAAGAATCTAGACATAAATGTTGTCTCTAGTTTTCTTTATTTTTTATACATTATTAATGCACGACATTCAATAATTTTAAATGATCATTTGGATTTTCATGTATCCTAATCATCACATCCTAATTTTATTATTTTCATCAGGTAAGCATCCCTCATCCTAGAATCATTTAAAAATTATCCATCTAGATCCATCTCAACCATACATCCATTCTCCATCCTTAATAATAAAAAAGCATCACTTGAACATCAAAATTTGGTTACTTGGTCTCAATCTAGTCCATACATCATATTTTCCTTTCATCATCACCCAAATTTTTCAACATCTAGGGACCTTATCCTTAATCTAGACTATCATCCATTTCAAATCCAATCTCCTAATAAATAATCACTTGACCTTATAATTTGATTTCATCTTTAAAATCCAAATTTGCTTAAGAATATTAGCTCCTATCTTTTAAGTATAGAACTAAATTATTTATCCATTTTGTTAATGTTAGATTGTATCCAGGTTGTCTTGGTTTGGCCTTTCTTGTTCACCTTAAGGTGCATTGGAATATATGAACATTGTAGTGAATCATAGTGATGGTGGTTGGGGTGCTTGAGATAGCTACATTTTGGCATCAATTTAGCTTTGTTTACCATGTATAGCTTGAGACCATGTATGTAATTTGGTCCATCTTTCCAGTACAATTAAATATGGATTGATCAATTTTTAATTTATATATAGAATTGTTATCCAAGAGATCTACTTGATCAATTTTTAATTTATATAGAATTGTCATCAATTTTTAATTTAATATTAAATGTGCATGTCTTTCAAGATTTAAATATATATATCAATTTCTAATTACATATATATAAATGTTCCACATGGAATTCTTAAACTTTCAAGACTAGAAATTTGATTTCATTTACATTCAACTCCACTAATAGCTTGCATGCTTTATTTGAATTATATGGTTCATTCTTAAGTGAACACTTTCAAACATATATATATATATATATATATATATATATGATTTCATTTACATTCAACTTGACACAAGTATAGCTCATCATCTAGTTCAAGAATTCTTTGCATGCACATTCAAATGAACATGTGTATTAGATTATATGGAATTAGAAATTAGGTTAATGTAGAGCGTGATATATGCACAATTTAAATGTATAAATAACTTTTATTGACTTTAAAAATGAACATTTAGAGCTTTAAAGAATTCAATCTAACTATCATCTATTTCCGATTGCATTTTTATGTTCTACTTTAAAACATGTATAGCATTAATCTCAAGCATATATGCATTCAATTTTTTCTATTTCTTGACCTATTTATTAAAGAAAAATTCATTTGAACTATTTATTTAAATTAATTACATGTACATGTCCATCTTTTTAAATTTACAAATAGCAACCATTAGATAGTGGAGTCCAACATTTTGATTTCACAATGTATTTAGTTATCTATATATGTACAACAGGTGCATTTGAACTTGAGTTACCATAATTTAAATTTAAATAAAGGTACTTATAGATGTAATGTAAGTGAGTTCATCAAACCATAATAATGCACGTATATAACAAACCTCTAAGATTCAAACCATAAAACATAACTGTATGAATGTGACATGTAAATTATAACAAGTATATATATGTGTACCATAAAACATAAGTATGTAACACGTCCAAATGTTCAATACATAAATCATAAAAAGTGTCTCCAACATATAATAAAATGATCTTAGACATGTAATACTATAAAAAAAATCTCAAAGAGAGGGATGTCTGGTATGAATAGAATCATCAGATCTATGGCTCGATCTCTCCCTCGACCTCTCCCTCGATCCATGGACCGATCGCTCTGCTGATCCAAGATGTGTGGATCCATGTCTCGATCCAATATCTCCTGATCTGTGTCCTGAGCCTCGTCCCAACCCCTGCATGTGTTCAAGTACACACATATATGTAAAATTATCTAAAATTTTTACAATGTACTTGAGTTCAATGTGTTCAAACTTAAACATCAAGTAATTAGTTTTTTAAAATTAAATTTAAATGTACCTCATCTGCATACTGCATGGGATTGCCATCATGCTCCAAATTTCCAAAGTCTGGGAATTCACCATACTGCTTAAAATTTTCAAGTACACAATTTCAATTAGGAGTTAAACCCCTAGAAGTTTTTAAAATGCATTACATAAATTTTTAGAACACAATTTTAAAAATATATACATGTATTTAAATTATAAATTGAAAGTACTTGTTGTGCCTGCTTGAAGGCTCTACCAATGTCACTAAGATCACGAGAATGTAAAGACATCGTAGGGGGCTCTGTAGCATGTACAGTATCAGTAGCAAAAATAATTCTACTATATGTCCCATGGATAGGATCAGGTGTTGCAGTAGCCTCAATGTGACCTGTAACATCTTGATGACCACCTGGACAAGCTAAAGGATCAACAGAAACATGATGTGCATGGGATTCTGTAGGCTGATGTGGAATATCCTGAGCTGCATTTTCCACCCTGTGGCTCATATGTGTATGAGGATATCGTTGTCTAATAAATTCTGGTACCCTGTCAAGAGCAATCCCATGGTCCTCACTGATAACCTGATATGCTGCTAGTAAATCCAAAATTGAGAGTCTACATGTATTACGCAGAGTCGTGTGGCTCGACATCTGCAAGAGTAGGTAGATCGGCACTAATAAATGGATCATACAATGTAGATGTAGCCTCAGTGGGAGGAAGGTTGATCTGTGGGCGTAATAAATATCTACCAACTCGATCAGATGAAATCTGATCAATCTGTGTCGTAATAAAGGCAATGTTTTCAAAAATCTGACTCTTAGTGGACCCTGTTGTTGCCTCCCCTGCTGCTGCCAATTCCAAATGTTTTGGTAAAACCAAAAGGTTTGGGCCAACTAATGCCCTCTTTTCCACAGGCAGTGGCAAATTTGAAGGTCTAAACTATGGTTTGTCAGAAAAATGGCCTTTACCTTGGCCAGCATGCTCAGGATAAGATGTGTAGTCCACCTCTATATGTAAATGAAATTCTGCATAGAACTGTTTGACAAAATACAATGGCAGCTCATCATTGTGAGGCCATCTATGATGTGCTGCCAACCATCTAGGGTATATGAATGGCGCAACAAGAGGATCTTCACACCTCGTAACCACATATCCTCTAATTTTATTTTTTCCTCTATAAAATGGGAACATGGATAACACATTTTCACTTGAAACTAATTTGGAAACTTCTCTATGTTTCACTGTGCCAGTAACACTCCTAGCAAGAGAAAAATAAAACAGTTCAATGATGATTTCATCATAAGGATTGTATGATCGAATTGTCTCAATCATCTTAATAATCTCTTGTCTAATAGTGACTAATCTATCTTGATTAGCCAAATTGGGGGAGTTGTGAATTGTTTGCTCTAAACATTTTAGAGCATTGTCCAATCTAACAATACTATCCTGAAATATATTTAATCTAGTTTGAGCTTCTCGCTCAGAACAAGGGGAATGATGAGATCCCTCATCGGCCATGATATATATAAATAGATAGAGATCTGCATATCATTAAAACAAAATTACATAATGAACTAAACAAATTTAAATTGAATTTTTTTCAAAACTAAAAATATATATATTTAAATTAAAGGTAAAATTTTCAAGTTTCAAAACTAGAAAACATTTTTGAATTTAAATGTATCTAATGAGATCTAGTTCAAACTTTATATCTATCGAGCTATGTGAACCTATTAAATCATAGGCATGCATGTAATATTCAACCAAGAGTAAATATGGAAAAAAAATATTTATCCTTTCAACCACTCTATACTAAAATTTTGATCAAAATAAAAAAATACTCTTCATTACAATTGGTCATATATGATCTAGCCTTTCTTTGTAATCAATTATTTTTTAATTCAAACACTAGAAATTATAAAAAGGTTAACATTTCCTTAATTTTTCGATCTAACTTAAAACATATTAAAGTAATAAAGTTAAAATTATTTGAAATAAATTCCTTAGGAATAAAATATAAACATATAGATACATGTGCATATATCTGTATGTACACATGTATGTATGTGGGAGTGCATGTGTGTACGTGCATGTATATATATATATATGTGTGTGTGTGTATGTACATGCATATATATATGTATATGTGTGTATGTGTGTATGTATGTATATGTATGTGTGTATGTATGTATGTATATACATATATATATATATATATATATGTATGTACATGCACATGATATATATGTGTATGTGTGTATGTATGTACATGTATTATATATGTATGTGTATGTGTGCATGTACATGCATATATGTGTATGTGTGTATGTACACATGTATATACTCAAGTACATACATACATACACACATACACATATATATACATGCATGCACATACATACATGTACATACACATATATATGCATATACATACATACATACATACACAAATGTATATATAATACATGTACATGCATATGCACATACACATACACACATATATATAATACATACATACACACATACACATATATGTGCATGTACATATGTATACATGTACATACATATATATATGCATATACATACATACATACACACATGTACACACATGCATACATACATGTACACACATACACACATACACACATACACATATATACATGCATGTACATACATATGTATACATACACACATGTACACATATGTATATATAATACATGTACATGCATACGCACTTACACATATATGTGTATGTACATATACATACATCTACATACATATATATATGCATATACATACATACATACACACATGTACACATGTATATATAATACATACATACATACATACATACATACATACATACATACATACACACATACACACATGTACACATATGTATATATAATACATGTACATGCATATGTAGATACACATATATATGTGCATGTACACATATACATACATGTACATACATATATATATGTATATATACATACATACATACATACACACATGTACACATGTATATATAATACATACATACACACATACATACATACATGTACATAAGAATATATAAATCATTCTCATTGGTCTGGGTCATGCTAAGGTTTAGAAAACCACTCCTGGGTGGAAGATTAGGATCCTAATTGACTTGTGGTACAACCAAAATACATCAAAATAAAGATTAAAAATATACTTTCAAATTGGAAAAATTAGAAATACTAGTGACATGAGATTTGAAAATGAAACACTAGTGGACTGGCTAAGGTTAGTTAAGGTGTATAAAGAGATTTCACAACAAATACCTAAAAAATAGAGCTCCTATTTTCTTATACAATATTCTATGAAGTTGATGCCTTTTATATGATTGAAATTAAAGTGTTGAAATACCCTTAAATCTAATACCTAAAAGATCGGAGCTACACTATTCAATGAAGTTGATGACTTTTATATGATTGAAATTAAACTATTGAAATAGTAAAAGCTGATATATAATATTCTATAAAGTTGATATCTTTTATATGATTGAAATTAAATTGTTGAAATAGTAAATGTTGTCATTTCATATTGATAACCTTATATATGAATGATATGTGATAGCAAAATTTTAGGAAGTATGTGATGAAATTTTTTGACCCCATCTCAAATACATCTCCTTAAATCTAATACCTAAAAATCAGAGCTCCTATTTTCTTATACAATAATATGAAGTTGACGTCTTTTATATGATTGAAAAATAGGAGCTATAGTATTCTAATACCTTTAAATCTAATACCTAAAAAATAGGAGCTATAGTATTCTATGAAGTTGATACATTTTATATGATTGAAATTGAAGTGTTGAAATACCCTTAAATCTAACACCTAAAAAATAGGAGCTACAGTATTCTATGAAGTTGACACATTTTATATGATTGAAATTAAAGTTGTTAAAATACCCTTAAATCTCATACATAAAAAATGGGAGCTCATATTTTCTTATACAATAACTATGAAGTTGATGTCTATTATATGATTGAAATTAAAGTGGTGAAATAGTAAAAGCTATCATTTCTTATTGATAAGCTTATATATGAATGATATGTGATAGCAAAATTTTAAGAAATATGTGAATGAAAATTTTAACCCCATCTCAAATACATCCTCTTAAATCTAATACCTAGGAATTCAAAACTCCTATTTTATGAAGTTGACACCTTTTATATCATTGAAATTAAATTGTTGGAATACCTAAAACCTGATGTGGTTGTGTGGATATGTTTGCTCAGTGCTTGTAGATCACATAAGAGTATAGCATTAGGAGAATTTGTTACAGGACTCCTCTTTGGGTTGGATTGTATGTTTAATTTGTCCTATTTATTTTAAATCAAAACAACATGACATGTATGTTTAATTTGTCCTGAAAGAAGTATAAAGATTATTTTTTGCTTTGTGCTTTTGTTTAGGGAGAAAAGAGAAAGTTAATATCACATAACAAATTGGGATTTTCTTTAACTATTCATCTAATTGATTATTTAAGTCTCAGACTATTTCTTAATTTGTTATCGAGGATTTTTAGTTGTAGTTTTTGATAATATTCAGGTTAGGGGATAGAAGTTAGTAGTTGAGCATGTTTTAATAGTTTGTAGATTTATAGTATAGTCTCATGGGGGGCTTGGGCATCTATTTTCATGGAGCAAGAAGTCTCATGGGGAAAAAATAATTATGCTACATGATTAATTGGAATCTTTTCTTGAAAAATAGGAGCATTAATTTTTATTCACAGCATTCCATTCCAGCTTCATGGGACCACCAACTTCCCAAAATTTCGGAGCTTAAAATTTTATGCTAAAATGCACTACTAAATTCATGGGACCACTGAAATTTTTTAAGACTCACTCCATAGGATCTTAATAGTACAACACTAGTAGTTGCAATTTTAATAGTACATTACTAGTATTTGTGATTTCAAGGTTGTTAGTGTTGACTATGAGTACTTATACTTGAATGAAATGTATTCTTTAGATCTAAAAAGCAAAAGACCATGTGATGACATGTTGGTGCATCAAGAAAACATGATTTAATGCTCAACTATTATAACTTAATGCATAACTGTTGGTCCACTATTTTTTAGGTTCTTTTAGACACCTCAACAAATAACATGGTAATGTTGCATCATATTTGATGATGTGGACCTGAAACCTTTATTATAAATAGAGACCTTGCCAATAAATTGCTGCAAAAATTTAAAAAGAATTTGAAATTGTCATATATAACTTTGAAAAGGGCATACAATTAGAATGCTAAATTGCTGAATCCCCACCCTTATAACATTTCTAAATGTGATAAGAATTGGAAAAGAACTAATTATTTATAAATACAAGTTTGTTATTGGATATCCTTGTGTATATTTTGCCACTTACAAAGCTAACAAATGCAACAGTACAATTTGTTTGCACAAGGAGATATGAAGAGGTGGTTAAAGACCTCAAAGCAGATATTTTACACTTTATTCTAGTCTGCGGCCATTGGGGGTTATTGATTGATCTAATCATTTATAGGTATGGTCTAAGGGCACTACTTGATTTGTGGAAACATTTTTGTATGTTACTATAGATTTGAAACACAAAAATAAGAAGATATATACATTTATACAATATGTAAAACATTGGTTTCACCAGGTGCTTGGCAAACCAAACAAATGTTAATATAGATCATCCATTGCAGTGCCTTTAATCTTGGAACAAATAGGAGAATAATAAAGATGACTATTGTGCCCTTGATTCGGCTTCTATTTGGGATTCAAGTACAATACACTTAATTGCAGAATTCAGAGTGTCAAAAGTAGGTGAGGGTTTGTGCAATGAAATATAAAAGAGTATATATATATTAAAATTGTAATTTGAAAGCTTTACCTATACTTGACAAAAATCCTTCAAAAGGGATGCATAAAGCTATATATTTCAACATTGGGAAGTTTGACCTGCCATAACTGCTTTGTATGTGACAGACTAAATGAGTATGTGATAAGTAAATATGAAGTTGATCATAGTTATGAAAAGTTGTCAATGAAAGTTTCTATCCCAGTTTATATAAGCAAAGTTGGCCCGCTGTATAAGGGAAAAGACAATCCTATATCATATTCATGGGTTCATAGGCAATATATTTGTTTTTACTATTATTATATGCTGTTATTTTTACATATATTTCAGTTGTCATATAATGCTTATTCTTATAACTGTGAAATAACCCTTAAGACTTAATTACTTGCTATTATTGGGAGACTCGACATAGTAGCTTGAGAAAGGTGTATGCCAGTCTATGTGAACAATGATTCTGAGTTCTAGGAAATTGATTGTATGCTAGTAAGTAAAATCATCAATCAAAGTAGCCAAGAGTAAGAGGTGTTCAGAGATCTGCATGCTTGTGGAAATAGAAAAATCTAGCTGCTAAGATTTGAGCCAAGTACCTGTATAAGATATTGAAGCTAATGCAATTTCAACACAACTTGAACAATTAGAGGTATCGACTTGAAGCTCTGATATAAGAGCGTAAGACAAATACAATGGCCATGAAGGATTCGACACTACTTATTGACACTAAGAGAAGGAAGAACACTTGGCTTTATCATAAGAAATGAAATGAAATAGTTTTAATTATTTCCATGAGGTTTAACATCCTATAGGTCCTCAGATTTTATAGCTGTCTCAACCATCAAAAGGGGCTGAAATTGAGAACTTAGTGTCTTCTTTAAGCAGGTAGTCTCCTTTTCTATTGATTGGATCAACAATTCACCAAGATTGTTTATCTTCATCTATTCAAATAGTATGGAGTCCAATCTTAAAGGTCTTTATATTCTTGTAAGCTGTGGGAATTCTATGGTGAAAACGCTTCTTTCTTTTTACGGCACATAAAACACATATCCTCTGTTTTATTACCAAATAATATAGAAACAGAAGGAGCATCTTCAAAACTAGTTACCAAATGGCAGTATATAAGAATAGTGAAATAGAAGACCAGTGTTGCTTTGAGGGGGCAACCTCCAATGCTAATTTTCTAAAGATACCAAAAAATATTATAGTGTGATGATGCAACAATGAGAAACTAACTATATTTATATGCACAAACAGGAGTAAACTATTTCCCAAAGTCTTCACTGATCTATTAGATGAACTAGACAATATGTGCACCATGCGTTGTCATACCAACTCCTTTATGTGATTAGTTATCATGAGATAGCCTTCTTCTAAGGTGTTTTCTTGTTGGGAAGGTGTTGTACATCTTGTATAATAATGTTGTTTATTCATATAGGATTATTTTAAGCATGTGGGGCATCCTAATTGATTTACTATTGAGTAACTCTAAATAAATAAAAGTATTCTCAAAGATAAATAGGACAAATTAAACATACATGTCATGTTGTCTTGAATATTAAAAGAAATTCAACATGACATGAAGTATCTGGATTGTATTCCAGATACGAGACCTGTATTGAATGATGTAGAGGAGGAGGAGAAAGAATTACTCCTCGTACACCATAGTGAGAAGTTGGCAATTGCATTTGGATTGTTAAACACATCCCTTGAAACAACTCTGAGAGTTTTCAAGAACCTTAAGAGTATGTGCTGACTGCCATTTTGAAATCAAGTTTATTTCAAAGATTGTTACAAGAGAAATTGTTGAGAGATGCAAACCGTTTCCACCATTTCAAAAGTGGACAATGTTCTTGTGGAGATTATTGGTGATACAAAGCAAAACAGAGCCTATAAATACAGGCTTGCACTAAAAAAAGGTGCATGATGCTAACTATTGTGCAAACTCTTTGGCAAAATTATGACTATTTAATTGATATACTTCAAAATAAATTAGAGGTTTTTCATATAGCTGGATGAATTTCTGAAAGGAATAGTGAATATATAAATTCTTCACAACATTCACTACCTTTCGGCCAATATCCATTACAAAACCTAATTTTTTCATTTCAATCAAACCCTAACAAACGAGAAATCACAAATTTCCTTAAACTTTATCACAAATTTCTCAAAATAGACACAAACGAGACGAGAAATCAAACATTCCAGTGAATGCCACGAATGGAACCTGTTAAAATATAGTCCCTGTTGCTGGTGATCGGCCGACAAGCTCTCGCCCTCAACACTTTCGCCCGAGTGTTCCAATAGTGGGCTTGGTTTTTTTTTTTGGATTTTATTAAGGCTTTTCGGTCGATATACTTCCGATCGATAATGTTTCGGCCGAAAGTAACTCGAAGGACAAGTTCCAGCCATGTAGGCGCCATGTGGCTGCCTCGTGGATTCAGCCGAAACCTTATCGGCCGAAAATTGGTCAACCGAAAGAAATTCGCCCGAATTACTTTATTTGGCCGAAACTGTGACACAGGTTTGTGCTTTCACCCCACAACAAATAAAGAAGGATCATATTCATCAAAAAGTTTAGATGAATGCAATCAATGATGTCTCCCACATCTAAAATATGGGACTCACAAAACAAGCTAGTAATGTTTGTCAAGTACTCATCCCAAGTAACCATCTTTGGAAGATGATGAATAGCCTACTACATTGAATCACAAGGAGCCAAAATTATGAAACCACAAGCATCCTCAAGTACAATAGTAGATGAAGGAGATGAGATGTTAGTGCATTTCATTCAACTACACTTATCATCCCCCATTGCATCCTCAACATATGATGAAGTAAGAAAACTAGATGATTTGGTTGATCCTAGTTTAGGGGAATTAGGAAAATTGATGCCATTGGTAATGCACAACTATTGCAATGAATGAAGTTCATAAATAAGTTTCAAATCATCAAGTTCTTTTTGCAAACATTCATCTATTTTATGCTTTTTCTTTCCTCAACAATCACATTTTTCTTTTCATGCATTAGAAGACATGATTAAAATCAACAACAACAAAATATTACCCCCCCTCCAATTTACTCAATCAAGACACTCCCCAATAATATATGAGGTTGACACTTTATGCTTACTGTGATTATAGGTGCCACTTTCTAACAAAAACGAAGTGCACTGATCTTAGTGCATATAGATACCAAATTTGGCCATAAGCTCAAGTAATTTTTTTACATAAGATGAGATCAATATGATCACATCACTAGAAAGTACATGAATAATTATGAACTTTCAAAAAAATCACCCAAAATTGTAACTCTAGGAGCAAGAATAGAGCCTCAGAAGTTCCCAAAATGAGAATGACTTAGCAATGCACTTGTGAGAATCTACATTTTTTGGAAAAACCAAGCACCAAAATAAAAATAAAATAATTACACCATTACAAAGAGCACAAAATTCTACCCCAAATACAAAAAATTCTCGAGAATAAGTGTCCGTATGACTGAGTTATGGGCCTCCAATTCAAACTAAAAAATCAAAACTATCAATAGAAAGGGGGTCCAAATTTTCAATTGAGAGCTGATGTCACTGCTAATGTAATGCTAACATCAACAAATGATGGGATTAAATTGGACAGTCACTCGATTGTCAAAACAAAATATTCTCCTCTACTCCAGAATATGCTATGGCAAGAATATTCCCTCATAATATGCTTTGTTGGTTGGTTAGGATTAGAATATTCTAGATAATCTAGAATCTTGGGCAAGGAATCTTCAACATGGGAATATTTGATTATTCATCAAAATCAGAGGGAATCATTGAAATATTTGGTGTCACTAGTATTAGCCACCCGCCAGTGCTGGTGAAGCTAAGGTCATGAGGTTGGGGTTGTGTGTTAGGTCATCCACATTCCATGTGGCACCTATTGGAGGCTCCATAGTACCATGCTCTGTACGTATCAGGTATTGCAGAGTAACTTCATTTTTTAAAAGAAAAACTGAGAATAACCTTTAAAAAACATAATTTTATATAAAATTATTTTCACCTACAAAATAATTTCCCTATGACCTCAATTTTTTCTTTACCCCCCTTTTTTTGGTTGTGACAGGTCGTACGACTATACAACCATATGGTCAGTGGTACGACCAAGGAGGGGCAAAAATTTCCTCTAATGCCTGGAGTCAAGTTCTTTGATTTTGGTGAATTGATAGTTGATCTTGGGGTTTTTGGGCCTTTTGAATTCAATGCCAGGGGAAATTTTAGCCCAAAGTGCTCTAAAAATTTAGCTACTTCCTAGATCTGGAAACCTTTTCCCAACTTAAAACCCTTGTAAATCAAACAAAATATGAAATTTTTTGATGAAACAAAAGGAAAACCTGACTTTCTTTGATGCCCTATATTCAATAGTGAGGTCCTTGAAACCTCAACTCACACCCAACAAAATATTCATATCAATATTGGTCCCTTAGATCTAGGAAGAAGTCTGTAACACTGAAGCTCTAATACCATGTAGGAGTTTATGGTGAAATCCTCAACACCCCAAGATCATTTGCAAGACAATAATAACTTACACAAGAGAGAAATGGTAGAAATATCATGCTATTATTATGGATTCAATATTTCCATATTGTATTATATTGTACAGATGATGCCTTGCTTATAAAGGCAAGCTGTTAGATAGGATTAGACAAGATCATGATATGTGTCTTAATCCTATACAATGAGGCAACTACCTCAACAAATATTAAATGACTTAGGACACAAGCATTAAATTCCAAAAGATAAGATAAGATCTAGCAACATATAACATTAACTAGAAATATTCCCTCCTAGGACCTAAGTGGACTTAACATGCAAATAGAACCTAGATAGATAAAACACCTATTTACACCAACAATGGGTAGGAGTTGATATTTTGAATTTTAAAATATGAATGTTGGTTCAGATTTACACCATGCAAGATAACTCATGCATACCAAAAAGAATTAGGACAAGAAATTTATTATATCTCAATATTGGTAATAAATTCATGGATTCCTAGGCTAGCAAATGAGGAGAATATGTGGAAACATGTGTAGCTAGGGTATAGATAAAATTAAATGTGTGGGAATATGTGTAGGTGAGAGTAGATGAGAATGAATGGGGATTGGGAAAAGATTCAAACTCAACACAAAATAATGTCATATATATCACTATGTAAACATATTTAAATGTTCTCTCAAAATGGGTACAAAACTAAATGAGAAAATTGGGAATAGTATGCAAAAAATTTAACATTACATTTTTCCTTGAATTTGAGGTGCATGTGAATCATAAATGGACATGTATTTCAAATAAAATTATCAGTAAAAAATACACATGTAAAGTAAATATTTAGACATAAAAATAATATAGGGGGTCTTCATGTAAAGTAATGGACCCAACTTGATATATTCACTTGAGTTCTTCCTTAGCATGTGTGTTCCATATGAACCTACAAATAGAGAAAAATATGTAAGTAGATTTATCTCACAAGTGAAATAGGCACAATTATAAACTTGTTTTAACTATCTAGGAAAAATAAAATAGTAAGTGTTGGGTTAGGAAATTCCACTTATGAAGAAAGTGTTGTGGTGATGATATGCCTAGTGTAATGACAATAAGGTTGCATTGAATATTAGACATTACCATGTTGTATCCATGTAAACATATTGATGATTTTCTTTGTAGTGTAAATCACTACATAAAATCTCAACATAGGAAATGTTAGTGAAAATATATACCCCTCGAATTGGTTGCATACCATGTGTGCAATGAATTAAAGGAGATGGAGCAATAATATCTGTAGATTAAGTGTGATCCAATAGTTATATGAGCATGTAATCATGGATATCATGCAAAGTAAGTGTTATAAATATATCATATAATGAGAAAGGCATATAGAATGCCACAAATAAAACAAAATGGAATAGATATAAACATAAAGGTAGAAGGTTGACCCTAAAATGGGTAAACCATAAGGTGAAAAATTCCCTTCTAGGCACAATTAAAGTGGTGTTGGGAAGGCATGTTGTCACTAAATTATGCTGTCACAATAGTGGTTTACAATTTCTGGGAGGAACTGATTTTTTCTGAAATCGCATATTTTTAGAAAATATAATGATTTAAGCCTTGAAAATTTCCATTTAAAGAATTCCAATTGAAGAGGGTTTGATCAAACTACCTTAAATCAAACCCCCTTGGATAGAACCCTGCTAGTTTTAAACCATACCTATAACAAAGTCTCCTTTACACCTATCAAAATGTTGATAAAAAACCACTTTTGATTTACCTTTTGGGGATCAAATGAATTCATTTAAAATTTATTTTTTGCAAGTATGTAGTCCTTATTATAAGATTCAAAAAGTATAATTTTAAATAAATTTAATTTGATTATTATATTTATTTTTTATTTCTCGTGAATGTAGGTTTTTCATCAAAAATCGAGCTCTTTGTTCTGCACATGTGGAAAAATAGCATATTATTAAAACAAAAAATTTAAAAATATTAGTGCACCAGATATTGAAGTCCTTGATCCAAAAAAGAAAAAAAAAATTGAATTTCAATACATACAAAAAAATTTACGCGTTATACAGTCGCACTATGTTTGAATTATAATTGGTTTGAATTCAAAACTTGATTCAAGAGAAAATATTCAATAAAAAACTATCTAACCAAGTGGAAGCACTAGATATCAAAGTTGAAAATCTAAATTCAAAAGGATTAGAATTTTATCCTTCATGGGGAAAAAGTTATGTGTTATACGGTGAGCATCACTTTTTTAAAATGTTGTTTTCTGAAAAAAGCTAGTTTTCGAGGGAGATGGAAAAAGAAGTGCAATGTGATTCCAAAATTTTTGAAAAAAATATATTTAGAATCTATAGACAAAATGTCACGAAACTCTAGTTTGCATTATCTTCAAATTCCTCATGGTTTAGCTGCTATAGGTGCCCGAAAGTGAAGATTTAGTTAAAAAAAAATATTTTAGTGTCCAGTTTGGCCAAAAATTGTAAACCACTATTGTGGCTCTTAGTATGTTGTTAGGCCTACAAATACATATAATAGGATAGGAGAAAGAGTGATGAACTACATTTTGGTAAGATAGTTCTACGAATATAATCAAACATGTAGAAACAAAATGATAGGGGGTAAATCATTAATTCCACCAATATAATAAAAAAAATTTATAGAACAATAGAAAATGGGTAGGAAAGATTCCCCTAATCTAATAAGATAGTTCTAATAGCATGATAAGATACTAAAGAAATTGTATAGCATAGTGAAGAGATGGTGACCCCGAGTTTATTAGGATTATATGGAAATAAGAGCATAATATGGAAACATAAAATATGAGGAATGATCATAGGTGCACAAGAGTAAGCTAGGCATGGGGATAATAACATGTTTATGCATATGAGAAATATAACATAAACATGTGCCCCCAAGCATAGGCTCAAATCGTTGGATTCTTTGACTAGCATCTCAAACATATTGAGTTTGAAATTAAATTCAAATTATGAAGTGGGAGTGGAAGCATTCTAAAAATGGATGGGGGTTATAGTGGCTTTCCCTACTATTTTGGATTTTTTGAGTAGGTGCACTAATTCACCTTGGGCTATTAATTCAGGCCTAAAGATATCATAAACATGTGATCAAAGATAAGTATCATTATAATCACATGCTGACATCTTATCATAAGGTGTGGAAGATAAGAGAAAAAGTAGATAAACATGGTATACAAAGGGAAATGAAGATAATGATAAAACAAAATAAGCATAAGACAAGGATAAGCATAAACGTAGGAAACTATGATAACATGAGAAAATTAAATTATGAAATTAGGCATAACAATGATCAAAATAAGATGTGGATGAGCCTATAAGACCATATCAATTAGGTAAGAAGAAAGATGATCCCCAATTGAGGAAGGTAAAACATGAAACAAGATATATAAAGTGAAATGGGCATGTAAATCATAATAAATAAGGTGTGATATAAATTCCAAAGCAAAAATGTTAAAAGATAAAATAAAATAAAGAATATAGGTATATAAGATGTTCATGTATTATTGAATAAACCTTGGAGGATAGTAATTGTTAATCAATAGTTCATCATCATCCTTCAATACATTATAATCATCCTAGCTGCACGCATTTTCCTTCATTTATTCTTGCTACTTATTCTTTTTTACCTACACTGTATATTACACATTTTTCTTGTTGGTGATACTTTGTACTTTGCGTACATATACTATCAATTGCTAGTAGAGTAGACATGTCTTTCTTGACCCAAATTTCTTATTTCTTTACTTATGTTTTTGGAAGAAAATTTAGCATTTAATACACCACAACACTTTTATTTGATATCCAAATATCCTTTTAGACATGAAACTCTAATTTATTTATAACTTTTATAGACATTATTATTGCTTTTTATATTCATAACTAATCTATTCATCATGAGGCTCTTTATGCTTTGCTTGTTGTTTCATCCTCTTATGTTTTTGTTGTGAATTTAATAACTAGTTTTTTACACCTCATGAATATCTAAAGGTACTTTTATATTTTTAATGAAAACTTATCTAAAGTGAAATAGAAAAACTCTATAATAGACTCATATGAATCTTTAAAAACTTCCTTCATGAACAAGTTATATGTATTGATTTAAAAATAAATGCATTGATTTCAAGTGTTTTATCCATGATCCACCAAGTAGTATAGAAAATCTAACACTGAAGATGAAATAATGTGTCATATCCAAATTTAAGTGGTAAGATGACACAAACAAAAGTATGAATTCATAATCCTTTTTTTATCTTTAGAGATAATCCTAAATGAGAATAGGAATTTGACATTAGATGTTTATGAACTAAAAGATTCTCCATGTGTATGTTATATTAGTTTGTAGCATCAACAACATCAACAACAATGTCACCAATAACATGATTGTGTATTTACCTAACACATGCAATGACCTAGAATAGTTGTTTGTAGTATCTCCTTATCAAAGAATATAATCCAATGATTTTTATTGATAAAAATACACCAAGAGGTGAATCATTCAAATTAGCCCATGTGACTTTGGAAAATAGAATAAAATAGTAGGGACCAAATTGTCATGAATTTATGATAAATTAATTCAACATTTGTTAATTTTTTTCTCTAATATTTATGAATCATTTACATCAATATATTTTTTACATGGTAGATTAGATGCTTATTAATGGGGAATCACCTAGAATTTAGGAGGAATGTTGCAATACAATTAAAAATCCACTCTATATACGGACCAATTTTGTCATTACCATTATAAATCCACCCTATTGTTGGGGTCACAATTGTATTGAAATCGCCACTTGTGATTTGAATTGTAGTCCTAATCACCCAACATTTACATCCACCATTTAACAATTAGACAAGATTTTCCACATTTTTCATCCACCATTTTAAAATTTGATGGGTTTTGCCAAATTTAAGTGCATATAAATACAAAATTTAAAACTTTCAATGATTCTTTTACATGTTTTATTTTGATTTTGATTAAGATTTATTTTATTCTTGAATCCTTATGTCCTTTGAAGGATTTTATTTCAGATTCCTTTCTTTGGTTTCTTCTATTACCAATGCTTGCTTCATATCTAGAATTCTATTTTTAGTGAGCCATATAAAATAAACTATTTAAGCATCAATGAGTTAGTAATAGGTAAGTGATTTTTTTATTGTTTTATGTACAAGATACCTCCTATTTATTTATCTACATAGTTTATTTGCTAGGGATGATATTGAGTAGTGATACAATTAGGCCTAAGGGATCTATGATTCTTTTTATTAATTTTCTTTATTTAGTTTAATTGTTAAAGATGATACTGAAAGTACTAATGTTGAGTCTCAAATAGTGGCAAAGATGTCAAGAAGTCCAGCCAAATTTCCTAGAAGTGGCAAAGGGTGCCATCAAAACACAAAACACATTATGTCATATTTTGGAAATGTGTGTGATGTAATAGATCAACATACAACATTATGATTTGTACCTATTGAAAAACAAGAGAATACTTGAGAGGAATATTGTAATGAGGTGCATGAAATTGTAAGAGATCATGTTATAAAAGGGCCCCAAGATAGTGGGAATAACATTCTTAAATAAATCACCTCAAAAAGTGATAAGGAAAATAAATATTTTGCATAGAAGGGGAGAATAATTTGAGTCATATAAATAATAAGGCATGAGTGAGATATATCAAGGAATTTTTAGATTGATTGAGTGCCAAAGTACCATTCATTGAATCAAAGGATAATGAAAATAAAGATGTGTACTTGGAAATATGGTAGGGATAAGACATTACAACTTAAAATACCCCATAGAAACATGTTGATTGTTTATGAACAAAAAATCATAGATGTAGAGGAAAAATTAATGATAAGATGGAAAATGAAGGAAGAGTGAATTCATGTTAAGTATGCCTTGGAATATAATGAGTATATTTGAAAATAGGTGAATCTTGTTGCATGTGGAAGTAAAATTCAAGTTCAATATGAAAAGATGATGGAAGCAACTTGAATGGTAAAAATTGTTTAGTTAAGTATTAGTTTTCATATTTTGACTAAAGGGCATACTATGACAAGCTACCCAAATTATAATATTTTTTCTCTCTAAATTATAGGTGATTCTAACTTTTTTAACACACATTAGTAAATAAAAAATAGTCAGGAATGGGTAAATTGTCTTGTTGGGGTGGAAAATAAGATGTGCAAAAAATATAACAAGTTCTTTTATTACACATTATTTTTAGATCAAGTTATAATAGTAGATGATACTTATTAGGTATGTATGCATACATATATACTAAAAAGTAATGTCCACTAGCCTCATCGTCTTTGTTTAGAAAATGAGGGAGAATTCAACATCTCAAAATTATTTTAAATAGCTAAGAAATATTTAAAGGAAATTGGAGGCATTAATAACTACACAATTGTAAAAAAGTTGGTGTGTGTAGGGGTGGATGCAACTTCACTAATGCAAGTTCATAGGAATTGTCCTTCTGTAAATCTATGAAATTTTTATTCAACATATTTAAATGGGTTTATTATAAAGAACCCAATGACAATAGTAAATTATTATAAAGAACCCAAGGACAATAGTAAATATTTACTCACAAGTAGAATTTAGCTACAAAATAACTCCATATGTTGTAATACTACCCACACCAATATGCATATAAACCCATTGACTATTATAAAGAACCCAAGGACAATAGTAAATCTTTACTCACAAGTAGAATTTAGCTACAAAATAGCTCCATATGTTGTAAGACTACCCACACCAATATAATAGTAGTTTTTAATTTCAAAATATAATTGAATTGATCTTTGTACCTATAGTTTTAGGACATCTCATGGATATGAGATTGGGATAATATTTTAGTCAATATAATCATATTCTAGCCACTAGGTGTGCTAATATTAACATGATGTCAACTACTCATATCTCCTAATATGCTTCCTTCACCATTTCATTTTGGCTTTTTCACTTCATATTTAGAGGCATTATTCTCAATCATATTGGCTCCTTTTTGTAATCAATTTTTTTAATATAATTTTGAGAGTTTAGTGTCGTAAGTTGTCACCCCTAGCAATTTTACACTACCTAGACACCCTATTTTTCTTATGACATTAATTATATTAATAATTTATTCATTTTGGGGCCAGATTGATAAAATATATTAAATTCCCCAACATCTCGACAAATTCAATGCTTTGGTGTTGGTCCTTGGAGAATTAAAAAGATTCCAGGTCAACCTATAATAAAAAAAATCAATTGGGATGCATATATAAAAAAGTTTCCTCTCATTTGAACATTAAGAAGCAATTATGAACAAGGAGCTATTATGATCAATCGTGCTATTAAATTGTGAAGATGTATTGAATTATCCTTTGTACATGATAACTACAGTTCAATCTATTGTGAACATTTGTGGACTAACCTCTTACATGTTTTCAATCAATTCAAGCATTCATCAAAAAACCTTTGGTTGCAATATATGATGTGGAAATCACTTTGACAAAGATTTCATACCAAGGTAACATTACCATTTATCTTTTATTATTTTAGTCAATTATTATTCATTTGGCCTCTATTTGACCTAGGGTAAGCCTTCTCTATCATCATCATCTTCATTAGTTTGGCTTGGAGCACCTAAATTGTTGTGGCCCTTTTGGCACTGACATGGTGACAATTGAGTAGAGTACAAAGACATCACATATCTTGATATTTATTCCTTCACATTCCTTTAAGGAATGTGAATACTTTTTACATACATCTTTAGTTTTTTTTTCTTCTTAAGGGGAGGATTTTTTTTGAAAATTTTGGTTTATCTTTAACATTCATCATTGTAAGAGATTCTACTTTGAGGTAGGTTGCACAAACTCTCTTCTTCTCTCTTATAGGGGGTCTTTTTCTTTACATGAGGTTTTCTCCTTGGCATTATCTAGAGATCATATTGTGTTTTCTCTCTTTTGAAGAGTTTTTTCTTTTCCTTTGGGGTTTGCTCCTTTTTTCCATTTGTGAGAGATTAATTTTTACATGGGTACCTTTAAAATGGTCTTGTATCTAGGACCCATATTTTCATGTTTTCTCATTCTCCCTAAGTTACACTTAAGGGGGGTGTTGGTGTGAATAAGGTAAATTTCCTAACTAGTTTAACTATTATATCCTATTCACACTATCTTTCTTAGGGAATTATCACTTTATATGATCTCAAGTCATAAGATCAAGAAATGTGTCATAATATTATATTACAACCCTATTTCTCACCTTGGCCTATATAAATAAGATGTTCTCAATGTAATCTAATCAATCATATTGAATCATATTCATGTACACGTAAATTGTGAATTTGCATCCTTTGATAAAATATAATTATTGTCTAATATTCAAGGTCTCTCTTGTGTTTTCATTGAAGCTCCTAGATGTTTGATGACTATCTCCATTTATAAATATCGCATGGTATAGAGAATTCTATACCAAATATTACAAAAAAAATTGCGAACCCTAAATTGTATACTATTTATTTACACTAAAACCTAAAATAAATTTTGAGAAGATTTATTATAGAATTAAGTGGCTTGACATACTAGCAAGCTAAGTGCTCTTGGATTTGGCTCCAATTTATATAATTCATCAAAATATTATTTGTAGATGCTTCTACTCACCTTATTGTTTATCACACCTAATATGGCAAACTTGGCCTCTTTATACACCTTCATGAAGGATGCCCTATTGCACCCTCACTTTATATGCTAGGCATTAAAGGATTTTTAGCTATCTTCTTACCAATGTTATTTTTCAAATTGATGAGTTAAAGGGATTTTATTTCCTCACAATAATTCCCATCAGCTTGTGAATGGTCCTTTTGTGAACAACTTGTTCCTCATGTTGCTTGAAGATGGAGATAACATTTAAAGAAAAATTTGAAGCATCTTACACAAATTTCCTAAGTTATTTTTAGTTTCAACATTCAATCGAGCAAAACATAACATTACATACAATCCTTCTTATTATTTCCAACTTGGCTTAATTATTTTGGTTGGATACATATTGACCATGGGGAGATTTTCAAGTTTGTGGTTTCACTCACTTTGCATTTTAGGCATGCTAATCTATGTTGTGGTAATAAATTATTGATAGAATATAAAGGAAGATCTAGCATATTAGACTAATAAGCAACTTTCATTAGCTAATAATTTTTCTATATGCTCCAAAGTGCTTACAACCATACACATTTATTACTACTCTAATTGGGTGCCTTCTAAGTCTTCATATACCACAAGCTTCAAAATGTTTTGTGGGATATATCCTTTGGGTAAATTTAGATTGCAAAAAAGGCTTTCATAGAGATGTATGAAATATTTCTAGTATTCTTAGAGACATTTGAGGGTTAAGACTTAATGATGTGAATAGATAGGGAATTTACACTTTGTGCTAAGTAGATTTTTAAAGCTTGTGAAAACAATGAAGCCTAGATTTTTTAAAGCTATGAAATTATATCACATCTAATTCTCTGTATTAGAGAATTAATTGGAATGACCTTGCTTTCCCATTTTGATTGGGCTCCCATTCCCATCAAAATTACTAATATTGTTGTTGTAAAAAGTAATTTGGAAGGCTTAGGGAACCATAAAGTTGTGATTAATATGGAATGGAGATGGATTTTGAACTAAACTAGCCATCAATCAACAATCCTTATGGTGGGTCCCACCATTATTTTAAAGATAATTTGTTACATGATATTTCTTAGAGGCAATATCTAAAGTTTTTTAGAAGAGGAATTAAGCATTTCCAAGATTTGTATTTCAAGGTTGATTATAATTGACTCTCTTGGTTATAGGCTAGATCTAGGTTCAATATGAACCTTTCAAACAAAAAAACCTTCCAAGTGATAGTTGAGGTTGCTCCTTCACAAAACATGCACAAGTTACTCTATGTTCTACTAAGCCTTGGTGGAATGACTGGAAGTGGTACGTGGATGCTCTCATATATAATTATACCCCAAGAAAAATTTATAGATGGCTTTAGCTACATTTAATTGTGGTTTAGAAAGTGAATTCTAAATGGTAATCTCCATATTTTATTTGGAACAAGTGCTTTTAAATAGTTTGGAAAAATGATTATGAATCCCAAGATTGCACACTTTTTCTTGTGTTTTCTTTACTACAATCTTCCTATTGGAAATTGACAAATGTATCTTGGTGTTGATAAGCCTAGATTCCCATTTTGTGGGTAATTGAATTTATTTTAGTTTTATGTTCCTGTACAAATAGCCTAGTAGTGGAATCATGACATTTTTTAGCTTCTTGAACTAGAGTCTTTTAATGAGGCCAAATTTATGATGAAATTCTTCCAACTATAACATGCTTTTAGGTTGGAGATTCGTTTTTTTATATGTATACAAAAGATCGAAATGCAACTAGGTATTTGCTAGTTATATATTGATTCTAATTTATTTATTCACTCCAAGTTGTTGGTGGTCTCTAATGTGTTCATATAGATTTAAGTTTAAGCTAATTAGGTGGCTCTTGAAGTTTAGCATCTTTAGACCCTTTTGGATCAATAGGGGAACACCCCTTGCATTATTGCTAAGGTCCCACTCTCTTTTCCTCTCTATGATAGATACCTCTACTAGGGACAAGGGTATGGTCAATTAGAATTCTCTTAGCATCACTCTCAAAATCATCTAAAAATTCTTTCTTTTTCATTAGTTGAGTAGATGTCTAGCTAGTTTCTATTTCATGGTCATGATAGGCGATGGCAACAACTTGATTATTGCTCTCTTATATCCTCTCAATGATTTGGATGGTGCCTCTAGTGACTAGAGGGCTCTCACCATTTTGTCACTAATGTGTTCCCATATTTTGCTTGGTGTTTAGGATTCACAATTGTGAGAATGCCCCAAGGAGGGAGAGGGCACCACTCTCAACATTTAGGAGCAAGTAGGTAATGATAAAGAATTGCTTGATGGAGAGTGGAGTAAACTTAATGGTTAAGAACCCACCCAAGTACCAATTTTATTGATTTAACAACTATAATTGACGATAAACCAAAAACTTATATAGTATAGAAGACTACTTTTTTTAATTCAAAATCATAATTGTTATTAAATCTATTTCTTTCTAAAAATAACATGATACTTTATTTTCCAGTTTAACCAGTTTATTTATGTTTCAAATATAATATCATTCACTTAAAATAAACTATGCTTTCTAAAATTTTAAAAAAGGTAAATGAAGACGTATATAGCAAATATTCGAATCTAAATTGAATTACGAACTACAAACACAAACGTTCCTTTTATTTAAAAGGTGACTTCCTCCACTTACACAGGAACTGGCAAAACGAATAAGAAAAAGAAAAAGGCACTGATTAGAGAGTACGTGGAACTAGTTCAAATAAGCTTCTGTTGTTGATTTCTGGTTCACTGTATTGAAATGTGGCAGAAACTATTGTCCGATGCGCAGAGAATTTTTTTAGGTAAGACGCAGAAGGTTCTTCTCAACAGATGGCGTTGCCTCTTCTCCTCACGCTTACAAATCTCTTCCATGCACTAGCCCGAATCATTAGTGCAAACTTCCCCATCTCCTCCTGTTGATCATCTTTCCCAGAAGCAGTTAAGGTTTCGTCTTCTTCTGAACAGCACTGTGTTTGGCTGCTATGGCGGTGAAAAGATCATGCATGCTTATCTCATTCAACCCTTCAATTCCTCCTGCCCATTACTATTCTTTAAGGATTCATTCAGAAGGTACGTAACTCATTATCCAAAACTACGTAGTTGCATGAATCTTGAAATCCAGCTTGTACAATTGCATGCATTCGTTTGTTTACTTCGCTCTAAGACAATTCAGTACTGTGTACATTTACGTTACGTTGCAGTGATAAGATGGCATAATTGTATCGTAATGTTACAGTTGGGTAGGAAGAACTTAAAGTGCTGGTGTCTTCTAGTCAACATACTGGCTGTTACGGTGGCGGTGGGGTAGAGACCACAATCAGATTTGATGGATAAGAACAGTGGACCTAGATGTCAGGTAAGTCCCATGATTAACATCAAGAAAGTAACTGCTATGCTTCTGATTAGTACATAAAATTCATGTTTCTTATACATAAAATTCATAAAGTTAATTGAAAGAGACTTACATAAAATTCATAAAGTTAATTGAAACAGACTTTACATAGTTTTCCTTACACTTCTATGGGAAAATTTGAGACCATAAATATGGCTTAAACCCAACTCAAGTATGGTGATTAGGTTGATTACAGGTTGAGGCCTCGTTGTCCTCCAGTTTTTTGAATTACAGACTGACAAAAACTCCTGTAATCTAATGGAGATCACTCTAATGTTATAATGTTAGACTAGAATGGACCATGTGTTACAATGTTTAAAACATGTAAACTAGCACTCGGAATCTTGAATTACATCTGTTTTTGAAGTCTGACACGGCTTGCAACACTCCTCAAGTCTTCTATGAGTGGATTAGCCTACCAACATCCTTCCCAAGTTCCTCCTCCACGTCTAATTTAGCTTTACTGCCAGATATCTATTTTAGAATAACCAATAACAAATTAAAGAAATAAAAGAATTCTTATAATTAAAATTATATTTAAAATTAACATAGTTGAGATTGAAATGTAATGGTAAATTGAAAAGGAGGATAGATGTGTATAACTCTTATCATTTTCCATGCATGGCAATTTTGTTGTTCTATTGTAATTGACATTTGGAATTGGAAATCTGGATTTAGATATGTGGTCTAAATCTTGCAATGAACTTGGATTGTACTATGATGGATATAGGACTAGGTCATGCCATACATCTTGGTTTGGTATGTTTTCTGCTACGTGACTCAATTCTTCTATTGTGGATCTATTTGTTATCGGTGTGGTCTTTTGTGATGCACTATTGCCTTTAGAACATGTTAAAATAGAGGGTTATGCTAACAAGCAAGGCAGTATTTGTTGCATGGCTAAGGGAAGTCTATTAAGTTCCTTGAGAGTAGTCATAACCATTTTCTAATATACAATATCTAAAGACACACCAAGTAATCAATGAAATATGCTCTAGAGAATATACTTTATGATGACTGATTTCACAACTATTTAATCTATTTTACAAATGACCTATGTTTGTTTATACGTATGTGATTCTAGTTGTTCAACTTAAGTTATTTGGTGCATGATCCAATGAAGTAATGGTTAAATTTTGGGAAAGCTAATTTTGGGAGTGTTGGTGATTTGAAATTAGCAATCTAGGTCATGTATGCAACCTAATTTAGACTAACAAAAATCTCACGGGGTTAGATTAATCTTAACAAATAAAATGGATAAGTCAATTATAGATGATTTTAGAAATAGAATGAAGGAAAATGTGTGCAAGAGTGCACTAGTGATTTTTGAAGAAGGATTTTCTAATAAGACAAGGATGTACAAAATAAGGATTTGTTGATGAAATGCACAAGAGAATTCCATAGCCATCTTTAGAGGCCCATATTTTTTTAAGCTAGTTAAAATTGATGAAGCATGCACACATACTTACTACCTTAAGTAAATATTCCTCCAACCTCCCCAAAGATAAAAAGAGTTATGGCCAAGTTAAAAAGGGAAAGTGTTGTGAGCACCAATTTAAATTCTATGAATCAAACTATGACCATTGTGGTGTGGATGGCAATACAAATGAAATTTGTTGGAAGCCACATCTAGAGAATCATCCACAACAAAAGGGAAAGAAAGGCTAAACAATGCTATTCCTACCTTTAGTGGAATTTTCACTGATACTACTATATAGGTTGATTATAAAATTTCTCCCACTAGACAAGTAAGGCTTGTTTTAAAGTCTTATGAAGCAAGAGGAAAATAGGCAATCCATACCTTGTAGCATTAAGATTCAGGTCAAGGATGTTAAATTTGATGCACTTTTTATTTTTTATTCCCAATATAAACTCATTTCGTAATAATTGGCTAAAAATATTGATTTAAATAATTATCACCCTGGTTGTCTCATGCTTTGGGTAGTATCAAAGAGGATGATGATTTGTCTATTAATAAGTAATGTAGATTTTGAAGTTTATTGTTAACTTTTTAATTTTTTGATGAATTTACCTTATAAATGTTGTTCCTTTGGATGTGTGTGGAGATGTATTTAGCAATCTATATATGTTGTATGATAGAAAAAAAATAATTATCAAAGGAAAATAAGTATAACTAGGTCAAAGGTGGAAAAAGCTTCATGTGCATAAGTTTACAAGGGAAAGATGGAGTAACCCAAGGTATTGAATCTTCAAGAAAGGGGGATATTTTAAAGTGGAAGTATCAAGTTCATTGCTCTTAAGTGGAGAAAAATACATGTTGATAAAAATAAATAGATCATACAAAGTATCATGTGGTTGATGTAGCAAGCAACAATAGTATGGGTTCCATAAAAAATATGAATTTATCACTAATCAATGAAATTGATGTGGAAATATAGTTTTTATTAAATCTTGGTGAGTGTGTCATCCCTAGTGAACAATAAAATTAATAAATGTATTATAGTTTTAAAGATAATGGGGCAGCATATAGAATTGTACATAGCGAACCTTTAGAAATTTGTGATATTAGCTTGATTTAGAGATATATTTTTGTAATATTTCACAAAGTCCAACAATTATATATGCATATGGCTTGTTGTATGTCTATTGATTATTGAGATGGAGAAATTTTAAATCTAAAGAGTTAACAAATTTTTTAACATAGATTTATGTTAGGATGACCTAAAGGCTTATTGTGGGAATGGGGAATGAAGGATGTATGCTTATTAGATCTCAAGAATATATATAGCTTAGTTTACAACTTCTAGTAAAGTGCACCCACTATTATCTTAAAGATGCAAGATATAAATATCCTTCAACTCTCTCTCCCTCTATCTTTATATATACATATACATATACATATTTGTACACATATATATACACATACATATACATATACATATACATATACATATACATATACATATACATATACATATACACACACACATATATAAAGAGAGAGATGGGTATTTATATCTTGCATTTTCAAGATGAATGCACTTTATTAGTAGTTGTGAAATAAGTTATATACTCTTGATTGAGGTTTGGTAAACATACTTCATTCCTCATTCCCACAATAAACCTCTAGGCCATCCTAACATAAACATTTATTGGAATATTTATTAACCCTTTAGATTTAAAATGTCTCCCTCTTAATAATCAATAGACATGTAATGAGCCATATGCAATATCAAGTGTAATTAAGTAACAAGGTATTGCACAAAATCAACCCTTTTTAGTTGCTTAATTATGTTAGAGAGAGAGAGTATCATATTAGGAAACATAATTAATTTTAGTTCAAATTTTTATAATAGATCTAACTTATATCACTAGCTTGAATTGGGTTCTTCAAGATTATACTACCTCAATGATTGTAAAGATGATACATCATGTGAGTCTCAAATAAATGCCTTATATTAATTCTTAATGGTTATAATTATATTTGACATTAAAATAGTTAGATTAATAACTAAGCTGTACAACCACCATAACATTAGTTACTATAAGTGGCTCAAATCCCAAGGGTCCCAAGTTTAATCAAACTTTGAGATTTAAATATTTAAACCTTACATTAATAATATAATTCATGTGGATAACTCAACCAAATGTTTTACAATATATAAATTAAATGGTAAAATTATTTTTTTTTGAAAACAAAGGGGTAAAAACTTTATTAGAAATCAGAAAAGAGCATTACAATAATAACCACGGGACCCAGTCCCAGAAAACAAGGCGAAAACCCCACAACATAAAACAAAATCAACTATCCCCATGTATCCTCCTATCCTCTTCCAAGAACCGGTCTAAATCCAGATGCAGCTCAGGGTTAACTTGATCCCAATCCTCAACCTTCCAACCACTATCTTGCTCAGAGGCCCATTTGGCCAAGCAGTCAGCAGCACGATTCCACTCCCTTGGGATGTGAACAAAGGATTCCTCCTCCATCCGAGAACTAACTTGAAGAATCCGTTGAACCACCGAAGCCAACTGCCAATTTATATCAGATATCTTTCGCTCATTCAAGAGATTAATCAAAATCTGTGAATCAGCTTCACATATAACCTTTCTCCATCCCAAAGCAAGGGCCCTCTCAATAGCATGAAGAATTGCTAGAACCTCCATGAAGTTAACAGTCTTCACCCCCTCATGTATAGAGAATAGAAAAACCACCGAACCAGCCGAGTCCCTGCCAACCCCACCAATTCCAACAGGCCCAGGATTTCCTCTAGAAGAACCATCAGTATTGATCTTTAAAAATCCATTGGGAGGAGGTAACCACCTTCCAACCCGTTGGAGCCTCTTTTTCCCATGCCTACAGTTCCTAGAACTGACAAAAGATGAATGAATTTCTTGAAGACCTAGTCTGGCCACCAACTCAGCATCACCTCTCTCCAAGGGGAAAACCACATCACATTTAGCTAAAACAGACTCCTGCACCATTCCAAGCATACGCGTCCAAACTTGCCGACCCACCAACTTCTGATCACGAAAAATTCTGCAGTTCCGCTCCAACCAAATCTGCCAAAGCAGAAAGGTAGGGCCCACGAACCAAACTTCCTGCAAAAAGGAAGCCATAGAAGGAGGTCTTCCCATACTATCCCAGAATTCAACCAAAGAGCACACATGAATACAAGGAAGCTTCCACACCTCCCACCACCAATGCCAAAGCTGCACAACAAAGAGGCACCAAAAGAACAAATGTGAAGAATCCTCTTTCGCTCCCCCACACAAAACACAAATTGAAGGTCCTTGAAATCCCCGTTTACGAATGTTATCCCAGGTCAAGCACCTATTCCAAGCCAAAGTCCAAACAAAGCAGTTGCATTTAGGCCACGAGAGTTTATTCCACACCCTTTTCCACCAATGAACCTCTGCCCCAGTTAGCTTCTGAGCCAATAACACCTAATAACCAGAAGCAACAGAGTAAACCCCCTTAGGATTATGGGTCCAAGCAAGAATATCTTCTTCCAGAAGAGAACTACAACTCCTACTATGAAGAATCTTGTGAAGCTCAACACTTTCTTCCGCAAGTCCCAAATCTGGCCACTCTGCGGGATCCTTCCAATGAGCTACCTCCAACTGACCAAAAGAAGCAACAGACTTGAAGTCACTCACCCTAGCCCAGCCAGCCTCGAGAAATCTTTGGCACAAAGGAAGTAGATTGGGGAACTGAGAAGTAAGTGGAGGGAATCCATCCCAAGAATCCGACCAGAAGAGAGCTTCAGTTCCTCGTCTACAGATCCAAAATAAACCTTCCTTAATAAGCTTTGCACCCTTCTGAAGAGTATTCCAAATCACTGAACCTTTCCCCTCAAGAGGGTAACGAGGAAGATCCTGCCGTGGAATCCCCGGGAAATACTTATGAGATAATATCCTGGCCCACGGCTGATCCTGTTCCACACACCATCTCCAAAATAGCTTAGCAGCCACAGCCACTCCAGATAACGCAGACTGTCGAAGACCAAGACCACCAAATTGCTTTGGGCTGCACACAACATCCCACCTAACCAGGCTCCACTTGGAAGAAGCCAAACTCCCGCCCATAAGAACTGCCTTTCAAGAGAATCCAACTCCCTCAGAAAACCCATCTGGAGCCACCTGAAGCATACATCTGTAGGTAGGGAGAGCCTGCACCACCGACTTGAGAAGCTGAACCCGCCCCGCAAAAGACAACCATCTGTGGGTCCAATGATTAACTTTTGCACGGAGCTTATCAATAATATTCTGCCAAGAACCCTTGGGAAGATGGCGAACAGAAATTGGGAAACCCAGATAAGTCAAAGGGAGAACCCCTATCTGAAACCTTAAGATATTAGCAATTCTTTTTTGTATGGGGCTCAGCGTGTTGAAGAAGAAAATGGAAGACTTCTCCTCATTAATCAATTGTCCTGAAGCAACAAGATATATGTCCAACACCTGCCTCAAGTTAGTAGCTTCCCTAACAGTAGCCATCCCCATCAGGGCAGTATCATCAACAAACTGCAAATGAGATTGCGGAGACAAGTCTCCACCCCATCGCCAACCTTGAATGATGCCAAGCTCCACCCTTCTTTTCAACAAACGACCAAGGCCTTCCACAAGAAGTAGAAAAAGATACGGAGAAAGAGGATCCCCTTGGCGCAAACCCCTAGAGGCACCAAAAAGTTTAGAATGATCTCCATTTATCAAAACTGAGAAGGAAACAGACGTGACACAACTCATGACCCATTGGATCCACTCCTCACCAAAACCAAAAGCAACAAGGATCTTCTGCAAAAAAGACCATCTAACCCTGTCATAAGCCTTAACCATATCCAGCTTAATGAACATAGCCTTCTCATGGGAGTTGTCCATGGAGTGGATGGTCTCCGTAGCAATGACAACCCCATCAAGAATCTGCCGACCTGCCACAAATCCACTCTGTTCCTCCGAAATCAACACTTTAGGCCACTTCTTCAGTCTCTCAGCCAATAACTTTGAGATGATTTTATAAGCCACATTGCAAAGAGAGATAGGCCGGAACTGAGATAACCTATCAGCCCCTGCACACTTGGGTATGAGAGCAAGGAAGGTGGAGTTCAGAGCACGAAGCATCTGTTTATTCCTTTGGGACTCAAGGACAACAGCCAGAAGATCCAACTTTATGATATCCCAGAATTCCTGAAAAAATTCAATTGGGAAACCATCAGGACCAGGAGCTTTACCCTTCTTCATCTGAAACACAATCCCCTCCAACTCATCAAGAGAGATATCTTTCATCAAATACTCATTCGCCTCCCTAGAGACCAACTGAGGAATACAAGAAAGAACCTGTGCTTCCTCAACAGAGCCCCCTTGTGAATCCTCCCTAAATAAAGTAGCAAAATACTGAGATGCCTCAGCAGAGATTTCTTGAAACGAGGCAAGACGCTCACCCCTATCATTCACCAGAAAAGGAATGGAATTACCATGCCTCCTATCCTTCACAGAATTGAAGAAGAAGGCGGTGTTTTTATCACCTTCCTGTAACCATTCAACCCAGGCCTTTTGCTTCCAATAGATTTCTTCCCGCAATTCAAATTCCTCAACCACTTTCAAAGTCTTAGCCTCCTCCCTTAGAAGATCCTCAGAGGCCCCATTCTCACGAATCAACCGCGTAATATTATTCAACTCCTCCTGTGCGGCCACCTTAGCATGAAAGATATTACCAAAACATCGCCGATTCCACCTTTTAAGCTGATATTTGACAAACTGAAGAAGCTTGGAGAATGTGTACATAGCCGTACCAAAAGTTGGTCTACCAATCCGCCACCACTCAGCCACATAATCATGAAGAGTGGGATCCCGTAACCACATTAGCTGGAACTTGAATGAGGGAGACCGAGGCCCCCGTGCAGAGATAATACTAAGCTTAATAGGCCAATGATCAGAACCTCTCCAATCAAGAATTTTAGATCGAGTGGACCATAAGTTTCCAACCCAATAACAAGAAACCAAGAAACGATCTAGCCTCTCAGCAACACAACTCTCACCAATTCTCCTATTATTCCAAGTGAAGTGACCATTACTAGGTAGAACATCAATAAGATTTAATTCAGAAATGCTATCTCTGAATAACAGAGCAGAAGGCTCCAACCTAGGAATTCCACCTCTTTTCTCAGACAATTCCACAATAGCATTAAAATCGCCAGCCATAACCCACTGATGGTAAGGAGCTAAGCTACGAAAAAAACGAAGATGGGACCATAGAAGTTGTTTACCCAGAAACTCAACAGGAGCATACACATTAGAGAGGAGAATACACTCACCAGTCTCATACCAAGAGGCGACAAGGGATATAGAGGATCTAGAGGACATCCACCATAGGGGGAAAATCTTCCGAGGGTTCCAAAAGCAAGCCACCCCTCCAGAAGCACCAAGAGCCCCCACACACTGGCATTCACCATATTTCCACAGCTTAGGAGCCATGGCCAACATATTATCTACAGATAATTTAGTCTCCTGAAGAAAAATAACATCTGGAGAATGATTCCTAACCAAATCACGAACAACTTTTTGTCGAGGGCCACTATTCAAGCCCCTTACATTCCATGAGAGAACAATCATTTCTGGGGGCATGAAAAATGTGAATCAAGAGTCTTGACTGACCCTGACTCCACCAAAGTTTCCCCAGTTAATTTAATCTTCTCCATATCCTTTTTCCTTCCCAGCTTGGAAGTCCTGCCACCAACCCCTTTCTTCAGTTCATTTTGCTGAATACCTAAACGAGAGGAGGCCAAAGAGCTCTTCCCCACATCCTTGCCACCTTTCAGGGGCAATGGGGAGCCACCTCCACCACTCTTCGAAGCTCCAATAGAAGATTCTTGTTCAGTCTGGACAATCAATTGTTGATCTGTATCCATCTGCCCAACCCCAATCTCCTGCACATCCTGCATGGCCTCCAATGGTGGCCCATCCTGTCCTGTACCCAAAGTTCCCCGATCCAAGTTCAGCAACCCCGGATTCACTTCCTCCTGGCTGAGATCATCCAGCACCTCAAACCTATTAAAAGTTTCATCATCCTGCCTCTCCCTCAAGGTCCGCTTCTGGCCCCGATTCCTATTGCGAGCCTTAACATGGACATAACCATCATCTCCATTACCATCACCCGGAATAGGCTCCTTACCATTATCAGTCCTAGGAGGATTACAAGAAGGCTGAGAAGGTTGAGGCACCACAGGCTTAGCCCTAGGGCACCTACGTTGCAAGTGACCATATTCATGACAAAGACGACACCGAAAAGGTAGGGTTTC
>VDFB02097778.1:0-29915 GCA_007258455.2 Sequoia sempervirens
AATAGCCTTTCGAAGAATTATTTTCAGCGAAAAATCCGAGATATGGGTTTTGTCCAAAAAAGGATTCTAAGACAACCCAGAACGTCAGATTTGCGAAAATTCAACTTCTACTCGATCGTACAAAGACTTTTCACTTGAGAAAATTAGTAACTCAAGAACGAACGTTCTAAAGTTAAAAATTCGTGAAAAATCAAACGCACAAATTTAACTCGAGGAAATTATATAAGAATGATCCAGATACTGAAACTTTGTAGAATTCGCCAATTTCAGGAACATGCACAATGTATTTTGAGAGAAATCTGAGATTGAAGGATGAAAAAGACGTTTTTATGATGCTTCTTCTCTGTGAAAATCGCCCAAGATTTCTTCAAATTGCTGATAATTGTGAATTTTGATCTGCAAAAAGATATGTTAGGTAAAATCGCTTCTGGAAATTGATGTGAATTTTGCCTTTGAACTGAAAGAATTCGCCTTGTTTTGAAAAACCACGAATTTCCCCTCTTGAAATTTGCGCCTTTATGAAGAAATTTGAATTTCCTTTGAAGAAAATACGAATTTATCTAGAGTTTGAGAATTCGCCTTTAAACTCTGAAGGAATTTGCGAATTAATATTGAATAAATACGCCTTTGAGAATTGAGGAATTCTGCGAATTGCTTGAATGAATGAATCCACCTTGAAGGATGTGCCTTTGAAACCACGAATTTTTCTTGAAATTTGCGCCTTTACTTCTTGAAGAAATACAAATTGCTTGAAGCTTGCTTTGAAATTAATAAAATTCGATTTCCCTTTCGAAGATATGAATTTGCTTTGAAAAACACGAATTTCACTTAAGATTGAATTTGCTCTTAATGAAATTGAATTTCCTTTGAAAGCTCTGTGAATAATAATGAAGATGGCGCCATACTTAAATAAGAAGAAATTCGCACCAATTTGATAACTGCAAGAATTCAAAACCCTAATGAAAATAGAAGACCTCTGATTGGTTGCCTTTCAGTTCCACTGCCACTGACTGGAAGTTCGAATTTGAATAAATAATAAAATATTCATTATCATGCAAGAGCGCCAAAAATAGAAAATCGCCATCTTATGCATATTTTGAACTTCAGTTGACAATTTTGTTGAAGCTTTGAGATTCATCGTTGAGCTTTACCGATTCCGAAAAGTCAACTCTTGAGCTCATAGGCGTCCATTTGCTCAAGTTATTTCACTTTTTACTAACTCCCTATTTTATAGCTGACAACACTGTTACGACTTGCCAACTTCGACACTGATTTTCGGATGACCGGGTGATGCTGAGACTGATCTGGAGAATTCATCGGAAAGTCTACTGAACAAGGAAGAAATGTCTGCTGGGAGACACTACTGCAAAATCCATCGTTTAACCCCTTGAAAAATTAGGCGCCCCTGATTAAATTGCTTTACGGGTTCCAGACTTAGCCATTTTCCTAAACTGCCATCTGACACTTCAAATGGCTGCTGTCGGTGAATGGTGAACCCTGCTGACATGAAACGAAGCTCACTATATGCCTGGAGACATTCTGCATCAAACGACTGTATGCACGATACCAGAAAGTTGTGTTAAGGGCCTCAAAAGTAAAAGCCCCCCTGGCTCTTAGTTGCACTGGTGTCATTTTGACGAATATTGAACTTTCATCCAAGTACCCCACTTTGACCTCTGATATCCGGAGCTGGGATGACCCGATTCAGGCACTATCTGTTTTAACGGACAACCAGAAGGGCCCACAAGAGAAGTCTTTAGAGGTGACGAAGCAAGAAAACTGCTTCTAAGACCTCAAAAACTCCAGTGCGTATTTTATTTAAAATTACCACTCCAGACTTAGCCATTTTCCGGATATCTTCATTCTTCAGCATCTCGCCAAAGACCTCGCACGTACGAGCGTTTGCCAAATCCCGAAGGCTGACGGCTAGGCTCGTTGGATAGATAAAATGATTACGCTCAATAGCCGTGAAGACTTCGAACGCGAACGAGCTCATCTGACAGGCCTAAAGGCTAGGCGTCTCTAGACTGTGGAAATGCACTGCAAATTGTTTGTTGGTCCACCCGTGAAATTACGTGCTTGATAGAACTTCTGCCATGATCACCTGGAACGTCGGATCGACAGGCAGGATGATGCATTGCGGAGCTAGGCTAGAGTACTACTGATGTTAGGAAGACTTTGTCTGCAAATTTTGGCATTGGAAGGGTCCTCTAAACCAGCGCCCCTGGGCTGTACTTGCACTGGGAATCAACGGAGAAGCTCAGAAACGTGAAAACTCCATTATAAGCTGATCTTCAGACGATTGCTGCCGGAGTTCTGAAACTCGGATGACTGCGTTTGATATCTCATCGGATAAGCAGACTAATTGTGAACAAATTGACTGTATCAGCTATCAGAAATGCCAAAATTTACCCCCTCCTTAAGATGGGCGCCCTCAGGCTAGAGTTGCGCTTTTGCCTGAAAAGAACAAAATTCTCACATCTGGAACTTTAGGGATTTCAACTTCTGAGGCTATTTGCCGGAGCTCTGAGTCTCGGAAAGCTTCGCCGGATATCTTATCGGATAGCCAAACCAATTCTGAAGAGATTGACTGGATGCTTGAACGTTTTTAGCAACATCTTGACCTTCAACAAGCTGGGCGCCCTTGGGCTATAGTTGCACTTTTGTGCTTTTTCCTGAGAAATCTTCATAATTTTAACCTTGAAAACTCTGTCTCGATCACTGGAATGACCGTATGCAACTTGAAATGTCGTCGTGAGATGTCCCTCCATCGTGAAATGTTCCATTCTGAATCTCTGCTTCAGGTTCTGTTCAATATAACTGACTTTAACTGACAAACTATTAACAAAAACTCCATGCTTGATATTGCCCAAAACTATATTTTACATCATTTTAGCAAAATTTAGACTATTAATGCAAAATGCCTTGATGAAGCAAAAAATTTGGTTTGGGTACAACATATATAATATAAATAACACAATATATTAAGAATTGAATATAAATATATTTTCATTAAATAATTATTTAATGTAAATATATTTATATTATTTGATGTAAATACATTTATATTTTTGAATATAAATATATTTTCATTAAATAATATAAATAACACAATAGACCTATTTTTATATTATAAATTTATATTATTTAATATAAATATATTTACATTAAATAATATAAATGTATTATATAAAATAAATAATAAAATATAATAAATAACATGATAAACCTAATTTATAATATAAATAATAAAATAAAATAACATAATAAAATACAGGATTTCAAATATTTATAAAACCAAACGCTAAAAATAAAAAACCTATAAAAACAATGTCAAAGCCTAGTCGCACACAAATGACTAGTTGAAGGTCGTGAACAGTGTTGTGACGGATTGAAGGTCGCGAACTTCTTTCGTGTGCAGATGAATCTCGAAACTTCCTTCGTGCTTCCAAAAATGGCTCAAAAGAAATTTTATCAGACAATCCTCATTCGCTGTGTGTGTTCGAGCATTGCAGAGGGCGTGATTTTATCGGAAAATAACGCGTCTAAAACCTTAGAAACGCTTTTTGAAACCCTAAAAAAAACTCTTTAAAAATGTTTTGAGTGAAAAAAGGGGCCGTATGAATTTAATGTTGAACTTCGACGAATTTTTTTAAAAAAATTCAAATTCGGAAAAATTCGAACCTAAAGCTTGATATTCGCCGAACCTTGTGACACAGCTTATGGGCATACTGATTGTAATTCTTAACCATCACTTTCAAGTAACTCTCAAAGTCTTTGGAATTGAAAAAGGGGCACTTTTGCCGCTTTTTCTACTGAGGAAATGGTTAACGCCTTCTTGATTGGATAGTTTGCAGCCATTTCCTGCTACCATGCCTTGCATTCACTTCCCGTCAAACTCTCCTATGTTAGACTATCCGCAGTAATACTGTCACTTTTTCCTTTGTCCATTTTGCCACCTACAACCTTGCCCTATAAACGAGCTTTTCTCCTTTCCCACTGCCACCGGCATCCATCTTCTTCAACTTGGTGCACTAAACGGAATCAGAATTTGTATATTCACCCTAGGAAAATTTGTATGGTTAAAGCTTTGTTGTCTTCACTCAATGGAAAGACCATAAAACCATTCTTGACCAACCTAGTAGAACTTGTCCCCTAGTAATCCAACCACCCTCTAAAGGTATTCTTAAATACCATCAATCTTCAAAGCAAAGCAAACATCAAGGAATTTTGCAAAATTAGAGAGCAGTGGTGTACAACAAATGGAATCAGTTCTACATGGTAGAGGACAAATGCGTGGACATGGAAATGATCAACTGGTGTGGATTCAACCCAAATAAAGGCAAAAATCTTGCATAGAGTCTGAGACAAACCAAAAAAAAAAAGTCCCATTTCGTATCCTAAGTAGTCCAGATTCCAGAACTACAACAAAGTTATTCTCTTCAAGCCTATAGATAAATACTAACCTTCCTCACATTTACTTTTCTAAATTAGTATTTAATTCAGAATTATTACACCTGCAGCTCCCATATGTTAATCTAGGTTAATTTATGCTTATGTGTATGCATCCTATTGGATTAGCCTAGATTAAGCTCATGAAAGGTTTATTTTCCTTCACAAAATTAAAGTTTTGATTAGGAGAATAAATACTAACAAGCACAAAGTATTTTTCTTGTATATTGTGTGAGCTTAAGAAAATCATCAGTAATACGAAACTTGAAGAATGCCAAGCTTGTCACATCAGCTATTGGAAGTATTGCTAATGAAGGCCCGGCCAAGCACCCAAAGGCTTTCAATCATTTTCAGAGAATTGCCTTCCTCATACAAGAACTTATAGGAGAATTTATGACTTCCTCACAAGCTAAGGGGTGCCATTGTTGATTGGATTTGTGAGTTTCACAACATGATTGAGCTTTCACCAAAAGAAATTGCTTTGAGACGTTTCTAGTGTTGAGTCAAATTAGTGATGAGAAAGAAGTAAACATTCATCAAGTAATACAAAAACAACAAATTTCTTGACTCTATCACAAGAAGGAAGAAAAGGATAATTCTCAAAGGTTCTCATATTGATCAAGGTAGCAAGAAGGTTTCCAACAGATCAACATAAAAAAATTCTTTGCTAGATCAACAAGTTCTACAAACAAGTCTACCCTTTATGAAAATAGGAAGAAGAAAACCATTAGTGTCTTGACTACAGTTAAAGTAGTTAGCCAACCACAATAACACATAAAAACCAAGAAACACGTTGTTGGCTCTCCAACTTGCTTTCAGTTTTTCCCAAGTGGCTGTGAGTCTGTATCTATGAGGATGGGCCAATGAATGAGAGATAGCTAGATCTCTCCTGCAATTTAGGCTCTACAAGACCTAGGGGGGTACCCCTATCGATATTCACTAGATTACAGGTATGACAAAAATATCTACAGTGACAAGCAAATAAATTGCTTATGCATACAAGGTAAGGGTTCTTGAACTATGGCTTATTCCTGCACACCCCTTGTACCCTTAATACTCTGGCATGAACAAAAAGAAAATAAAATAAAAAATAGTTTATACATTAAAGATTTTCTCACTTATAGATTTGTATTTGGCCAACCTTCAACAACCAGACCGGTGCCTATTCTTGCAATAACAGAGTCAAACCTGGATAAAACTCCAATGACTAAGCAAACACTAACACTCAGATAAGCCTAATGTATTTGGCTCTGTCTTGCAGAGTTTAGACTCTCAAATGCCCTTCTACCCCAAAGATGTCTTGCGACTATGATTCTAAATCTTTCTGAGGCATTTTATCAAACATGTTGTTTGCTTACTGATAATCTTTCCCAATCCCAAGGCACCAAGATTGGCCAAGCTGGGGAACTTCTGGCCAATATGCAGTAGATCACCTTAACAGTGAATATCAACCTATTGCATTTTATTCCAAATCTGTGTGCGGTTATTAACTAGCCTAATTGTGCAAATCTAGCAAAGACTGTGGTCCATGAAACCACTTTCTATGAGACATTTGAATATAGACTTAAACCCTCATCAAGAATACTGATTTATGTACAGTTTTTGTCCCCACACCAAACTCAACGGAGCTGCCACTGGATAGAAACTGCCATCTACTGATTGTGTGCTACACCTTGTTTGGTGACAGATGAAGAAGGAATCTGCAAATATGATTCTGGTATTACCCCTGATATTACAATTGCTTAAAGATCTCATGGACTACATTGCAAATTCACATTTTCCATACATCTCTATCAGAGCAGTCACAACTGTAAAACCTGACAGATTCTTTTTCAAATATTTTCATGGCTTCGCCTCCAAGCTCTGATTTTAAACCTTAAATCTTCAATTTCGGCACATTCTTGAGATGGATTAGCAAAATATGTTGAATTGAACTGCACAGCTACAATATCGTTTACACAAAGATCTACAAGGATTTTTCAACAAGCCCATCTTGTATTTATTTCATAAGACCACATTTTGAGACAACTACAACCTCTGTCAAATCTGTATACATATATTTTGATTGTTCCCCAAAGCCTGTAATGAAGTTCTCGCAATGGCTATGCTCAAAAAATATGCTGAGTTTGACTGTACCCCTTCCAATTGCATTTTCTTAAAGATCTCCAAGGATTTCTCCAATGACCAATTTTGTTCATATCCTTTCATTATTGCATTCAATGTCCACTAGTCATCATGAGTAGATCATCACAAGGGAGATTTAAAATTTTTTATAAGTTTTGAAACTTAGGACCTAATTTGTAGATTCCATAGATTAGCTTATGTTTTTTGGCAAGCAATGTCCTTATACATTATTAGTGACCACTGCTTATCTACAGAAATTTATCCTCATAAGGAATTTAGATTGTTGTACACCTGTGTTTAAGTGCTTCAATAATAATCTAAGTTCCCAGTTTAGGTATGGGTACAGAGGTTCAGGTATGCCGATACAGCAAAAGAAAAATTGGGTTGGATTTCTTTTGGTTAAGTACATACAAAAATCATATAAAATCATAAATATATAAATATTAACTTCAAATAACCACAAAAATATAGCTGAAACCTAAAAAGCAGAATAAATAAATATATGTATGTTAATAAAACCACATACCACATATATTTATACGATAAAGCATACATTTAAAGGTTAAATTTATATTAATTTATAAAATGTTAATAAATATAAATTAACACTTAAAAATAAATAAATAATTAAATATGAAACATAGTAAATAAGTAACATTTAATCCCAGTAAATAAATGTAAACCACATACAAATGAGGTGAATGATTAAATTTTGCTAAATCGCAAAGCATGTGTTGTTTCTATTCACATGGAGCCAGTAACTGTTCCATTTTACAGAAAATGCAGCAGGTAATACTCCAGTACTAACCGTATCAAGATAAACCACTAATCAATGATACTCCAAGACTTCCCGTAACAAGATAAACATGCCCAAATTAATGAAGATGATCTCCTTCTAAAATAAAAATTGTATCCTATAAGCAAATATAATTGAATGCCCTAAAATCTAAACCATATCCCAAAAAGGTTACTAGTATAATTAGTTATATTAACTGTTAGTGTTTCCGGTAATAACAAGGCTGGATGAAGCGTTGAAGTCGATAAGCATGTTGGTGATCTCAGAAGAGCCAAGAAAACAGGTTTGGACATCTATGTACAGGAATGATAGCCTTCCTACCACATTTTTCTTGGCTTCTTAAATGTAATGGTGCTGTTTCATGAAAAAAAGTGAAAAAAAATTAAAAGGTTTAGAAAAAAATGGCACCCGGTTTCGCCACAGGTTTCCCTTGGCATGCTGCAGAGCATACCTAGACAAACCCAGGTGAATTTTAAAGAACCCTGTCCACAACTGTAGCAGACTGTGCTGGGTACAAACTGAACCTGGATACCAGGGGCTAATCTGAGCAAACCAATAACAGTGCTAATAATCTTTTAAGTTTCCCTCAATGACCAGGGGGGGAGATAATACTCGTTTACAAGCCACAGCCCAGTTCTAGAGCAGCGTCCTCAACAACAGCAAATGCACAATAAAGTTAACTTTGTTGTCTACAAGGATATCCCCAACCCCTGCCAGGCTAATGTTGCCTTCAGCTACCCTCTCAAAATTGAGTTTATCGTAGACCACAGTTGGGGGTTCCCACTTTATTTCATGTCCCATTTTGATGGCAAAGAGAAAATACTTTTATTTAATTTCCAGACGATCAAAATATTAAAAGGAGAACTAAATGGTCATTATTTGTTCATAAGTCATTCTACCTTCTGCATATTCCTACTTGGGTGATTCATAATATATGCTTCAGACTTGAGGAAACTTATGTTCACATTTATGTTGGTTCATATATAACCTTATTATTCAGAACCATTGAAACTCTACCTATTATTTGGGCGACCTATATCTCATGTTGAATATTCAAATATGAATTCTGGTTCCATACAAAAACATGGCACACATCAAATCGACATCATCACGGCACGTAATCTATACTATTGAGGTATGAGTTAATCGGGCTTGGTCAACATAACAGATTAAAGAAGCTACACAATACAAGATTATCAGGATTCCTATTACTGCCTATAGTCATTGGTGCATGGTATTTTGAAGGAGCATCGCCTATTATGGGTTCGTGAAAATCTGAGTATCATTGCCATTTGTGTATTTACCTATTGCGCCTTGTAAAAGCTACCGTGATATCAATCCTTTGTAATGTCCCTGTTTTGGAGGTCGATTAATTTAATTAAATTAATTAATTAAGTTGTCTAAAATAATGATATTTCATGAAGATGACTAATTGATTATTTTAATTAAATTAAAAAAGTGGTATTAAGTTAATTATTTATAAGGGTATCAAATAAATCAATATTATAAGGTGACCTTATATTTAATTAATTTAATAAAGTGACTTGAATAAAATATTATATCATAAAGTCACTAAATAAAAATAAAATATTATTCTAGAAGGTTCTTGAAGAGTTGGAGAAAAAAAATAAATAGAGGGGTTAGCTGGGCCTCTAATCATCCAGTTGTTGAATATTGTTTTGATTGACTTCATTGGGGAAGCCTATACTTTCTGCAGTTTCTTCATTCAATCATTGAGACCGAAAGCTCTCTTTGGTTGGCAATTATGAGGCTGTGAAACTATCAACTGATATTGTTGCATTTGTTGGAGGTGGCATTTCAGTCATTTCACTTGAGCTTATTGCATCTTACTTCAGCTTTCATGGAGGTCGACTTGGTTTGGAATATGTAGATGATTGTTTGTTGACATCCATTTTGGCATCAATTCATTGAGGAGAATAAGGCCACTCCATTTGGGAGTATTTTGGGTGATATTTTGTAAAGTTTCAGTTGCATTTTCAGACCTTCATAATCTGTTGTCATGGAGGCTGATCAGCCTATATGAGTCTCATGTTTTTGCTCATATCTTTCGATTGAGGAGGCCAATCATTCTGGGTATTGTTGCATTTAATTCCATCGTCGAGACAATTGTTTTAGGGGAAAATTGGGAAGAGTTTGGTGCTGCAATTAATTATTTAAACATTTGCCAAGCAAGAACAGGGGCGGCTCTGTGAAGGAGTCGATTTGAGCTTGGAAGGTGCTTATCACATTGGATTTTTATTGTTTCTTCATCAACAACATTAGGCACCATCATTCCCAGGTTTTCCTTGCATTTGCTAAATAGTTTGCATTGTCATCATATGTATTTTAGTTGCTGCTATAAGTGAATACTCAGAAAATCAGATTTGGCACTATTGTAAATCAAATGTAAGAAAAGAGTCTTGGCCATTTCATAGCATCATTGTATTAGACATTTATTTGCAAAGGAGATATAAATTGTTGGTCAAATACTATTGTAATTGAGCCTGTTTATATCATTCATGATCTAATTAGTAGTATGCATGCCAAGTGTTTGACAAAATGTCAATTGGCTGTAGATGCACATTCTTCATGTAGTTTTCATCTATTTGCATTGAAAATCCAATAAAGAGCATTGCATTACATTCTAATCTTTCCTTAGTCATTATATTAGCCATTACAAACAAGCAATATCAAACTGAAGCATCAAATCAGCAAGTCAAGACTTTGCATACCAATTGTTTGACGAAATTACAAAGATAGTAATTGAAGTGTTTTGAAGTCAGATTGAGTTGGGTTCATTACAGTGGTATCAGAGTGGTTTCTTGCCAACCTGTTGGGTAGGTTTCAGCTGCAGATCAGAAGTTCAGTTGAACAGCATGGCTATTTCCTAGAAACAGTCAAATTCCATGATGAGAGAATTGGAGAAGCTTATACAAAGTCAGAAAAAGATGGCTCAATTGCTTTCACACCCGACAACCATAGACAGACTAGCACGGTATACGGCTTCCGTTTTCAAGAAGTCTACATCACAAAATGAAAAGAAGGAGGAACAAGAGGTCTCTACAAGTGAGGTATCTAGAAACCTTTATAATGAGTTTTTTGCAGTTAGTGACCAACATACAGCGGATCCTATAGAGGGAAAAAATCAAGCTTACATAGAGGAAGATGTTGGGCCCAAGACACTTCAAGATGAGCAAGTGATACTTGAAGACAAACCAGTTGCATTGGAGCAGTCACGTTAAGATAAGTTTTCTAGTAGTGAGTCTTGCATTGCTTCTTCCTATCATGGTAAAAAATCAGATTGTAGTTCAATAAATGTTGTTCATTCATATGAATGTCTATTGGAGGCCCAAGTTATTAAGGAGGATGTGAATGTTGATCCTTTACTTAGTGGAGCAGCCACTTGTGTTTTGACTTCACATGATGAAGGAGATATTTTACAATGGCATGATGTCATTACTGATTTGTTTGAGGACAGCAGCATTATGCCTCATCATTCTCATGAGATAGGAGCTTGTGATCATGAGCAAGCCAATGATATGATGTCATCTTTTGATGGCAGCCCTACACCCATTGGTGGACATGAAGATATCAAGCATAAAGGGACTGATTTTGTGTATTTTGTCTGAAATAATGAATGAAGAGTGGTTGAGAAAAGTCAAAGAGGCTAGATTAGTGGCTGCCAATGCAAGACAGCATCTTCAGGAAGTGAAAGACAAGGTCAATCTCATCAACAAAGCAAGACAAAAAAGTATAGATGACATTAGAGGACTTTTTATTCAAAGAGAGGTTGGATATGAATATGCACTTTGTTCCAATAATGATGATTCTTCATGTGAGGTTGAAGTTGTTCATAGTTTAGAGACTCATTCATCCAGGACTTGCATATGGGATGACGGTGGCAATCCAACTTCTCTTCCAGGAGGAGATGGCATTCATAATGATGATCCTCTCTTCGAGTTAGATATCGCTCAAACTCTTGACATGAGCATTGATTGTTGCAGTGCATTGGGATTTCAAACAAGGCTTGCAAAGGAATTTTCTGAGGAGTACATGGTGAGGGGTGCAGATAGTTCTACATTTGATCCTCATGTACATGCTTTATTTCATATGCATGGTTTTGTGGCGCAAGAGCTTGAGATGTGGTTTGATTGGATTCTAGGGTATATTAGGGTGGCACAACTGAAGTCAGATGGTGTTGAGGTTGGTACACTTTCAGTTTACCCATGGGATTCAAGTTTGACACCTAAGGTGTATCAACATAGTACTTTGAGTTCGCATGGTTTACAGAGTTGGGATTCAGGAACTTCATTGCTAGATGATTGGTTTCACTAGTTGACAAGATTTGATGACATCTTGGGTTCCAGCTACATACAGAGATTTTGGGTTGGCACTTGTTGTAGGATCATTTGGGATCTCGATGGTTGGTGAACAAGTGCAATTGTTACTCTTTCTGCCTCCCAATGCTGTAGCAGTTGTGATTGCTTGGGGTCAAGCAATTTCAGGAGAGGCGGACTATAATGTCCTCGTTTTGGAGGTAGATTAATTTAATTAAATTAATTAATTAAGTTGTCTAAAATAATGATATTTCATGAGGATGACTAATTGATTATTTTAATTAAATTAAAAAAGTGGTATTACGTTAATTATTTATAAGGTTATCAAATAAATCAAATATTATAAGGTGACCTTATATTTAATTAATTTAATAAAGTGACTTGAATAAAATATTATATCATAAAGTCACTAAATAAAAATAAAATATTATTCTAGAAGGTTCTTGAAGAGTTGGAGAAAAAGAATAAATAGAGGGGTTGGTTGGGCTTCTAATCATCCAATTGTTGAATATTGTTTTGATTGACTTCATTGGGGAAGCCTATGCTTTTGCAATTTCTTCATTCGATCATTGAGACCGAAAGCTCTCTTTGGTTGGCAACTCTGCGACTATGAAACTATCAGCTAATATTGTTGCATTTGTTGGAAATGGCATTTCAGTCATTTCACTTGAGCTTATTGCATCTTACTTCAACTTTCATGGAGGTCGACTTGTTTTGGAGTATGCAGAAGATTGTTTGTTGACATCCATTTTGGCATCGATTCACTGAGGAGAATAAGGGCGCTCCCTTTGGAGTATTTTGGGTGATATTTTGTAAAGTTTCAGTTGCATTTTCAGACCTTCATAATCTGCTGTCATGGAGGCCGATCAACCTATATGAGTCTCATGTTTTTGCTCGTATCTTTCGATTGAGGAGGCCAATCATTATGGGTATTGTTGCATTCAATTCCTATCATCAATACAATTGTTTTAGGGGCAAATTGGAAGGAGTTTGGTGCTGCAATTAATTATTTAAACATTTGCCAAGCAAGAACAAGGGCAGCTCTATGAAGGAGTCGATTTGAGCTTGGAAGGTGCTTATCACATTGGATTTTTATTGTTTCTTCATCAACAACATTGGGCACCATCATTCCCAGGTTCTTCTTGCATTTGCTAAGTAGTTTGCATTGTCATCACAAGTATTTTAGTTGCTGCTGTAAGTGAATACTCAAAAAATCAGATTTGGCACTATGTAAATCAAATGTAAGCCAAGAGTCTTGGCCATTTCATAGCATCATTGTATTAGACATTTATTTGCAAAGGAGATATAAATTGCTGGTCAAATACTATTGTAATTGAGCTTGTTTATATCATTCATGATCTAATTAGTAGTATGCATGCCAAGTGTTTGACAAAATGTCAATTGGCTGTAGATGCACATTCTTCATGTAGTTTTCATCTATTTGCATTGAAAATCCAATAAAGAGCATTACATTGCATTCTAATATTTCCTTAGTCATTATATTAGCCTTGTCAAGCATTCAAAACATCTTAGCATTCATTACAAACAAGCAATATCAAACTGAAACGTCAAATCAGCAAGTCAAGACTTTGCATACCAACTATTTGACGAAATTACAAAGGCAGTAATTGAAGTCTTTTGAAGTTAGATTGAGTTGGGTTCATTACATCCTTCCTATGCCGTGAAGAATTACCGTATTGAGGGAGTCGCATAAAGCATATTGGGACCTTTTGGGATTAATCATCCTGCCCCATTGCGGAAGTATCTACAAGGCGATTCAATTTATAAATTCAACTCTATGTGCGCATTGATTATGGTCAAAGATTATACTGGATTCTTTAATAGCTGAATCACTTGCCTTGTTCACCGTCTAAGCATATTAGATGATTATCAGACTTTATCTCTATTGCCATTGTGTGTGAAGTTTGTCAATATTACACCTACTGGCATTTCCTTTTTTTATTGGCTGTTGTGATTCTAGCGTAGGAGTTGACAGAGGTCAACAATTCTCAATGGGTTGTGTCCCATTATCATACTCCTTTGGAATTGTAGTGATTAAGGATAGACAACGAATTGTATAGTTAGAAGATATGAATGCAGCAATAATAGAATAAGCTAAGGGCAGCCACATATTAAAGAAGGCATTGATTCACTTCAAGGACATGGGTAAAGGATGCCACCCTTAACATAGAGGCATGAGGGCATATAAAAAGAGTATGGCATGTAAAGGAAGAAGGATCATGGAATTGAATATTTTTTTAGACATATATATATATATATATATATATATATATATATATTAACTTAGCAGATCAAAAAGCTCAAGGAGCCCGAGATCCTCTAATAAGGATGCATGAGCAATAAGCAAAATTCAGAAATAGCACCTATGTCTAAATTGCATGTATATAAGTTTATATTCAGAAACAACAATCTAAACCTAAAGAGGTCTATGCCTCTTACAAATTTGAAGGCATGATTTTAATTAATAAATCAGACACAACTATTATATTTACATTCAAATTTCTATTATCGAATTAATATTTGAATCAGATTTCATTATTCATAGTTTATTTCATTTGTAACTTGGAAACTCGTTTAATATTGGATGACAACCTTTTCAATCCAATAAGGAATTAATCAGAAATCTATTGATTTGGAGCTCGGGCCATTACAGTGGTATCATAGCAAGCGAACCTGCCAGCTTTTGGGTAGACATCGAAAACATGACGATAGAAGATATCAAACCAGCGGCAAAAACATTCTATGAAGCAAGCAACAAACTTACTACAATGGATAATGTCTGGAACACACAAAGAGGCAGAACAACATTTGAGCCGCTTTGGGCAGACATCTGAAGTGTTAGATATCAAACCATTGGCAAGAAGGGTAGGGAATAAGGGAAAAAGAAATACCAATCATGGTATTGATGATAGAGCACCAAATGCAAGTAATAAGGTGATAAATAGAACACCCTTAGATGAATTCCTTAGAAGAGAAAACCATCTTGTGAGTAAACATAATAAGGAATGTTTTGAGGAAGAACTCTATCGCACTAGGGATGAGATTGAAGAACTTAGAAAGAACAACCAGAAACTTAAGCTACAACTCCAAGAATCAAATAAATCTAATGTAATGTTAATACAAGGCCTTGAAGAATGTAAGAAGGTAAGTGTTGATCTAAAAATAATGTTTCAAGAAGTGTGTAGATCGAAGGCCAAAATATAAGAATCTGAAAAGGTGATCATTGATTTGAAGATCAAATAAAGGAAGCAGAGTTAACAATCATCAATTTGAAAATTCAAATTGAAGAAGAGAAAAGACTTCAAGAGGAGGTAAAAATCCAATTGAAAGAAAAGGAAAAGATTTGTGAAAGGCTAGAGTGTGAAAACGTTTCTGTGAGGAAAGAATTGGAGGAGACAACCATCAAGTTGAACACAAGTCTTAAGTTTGAAAAGAGCACCAAAATCCTTGTTGACATCATTAATGGGCAAAGGTCATCATCAAATAAAACAGGACTTGGCTATATAGAAAATCAAACATTCTAGGGAGATTCCAAAGAAACTCCTAAGAAGACAAATGAGGGAAAGATAAAAAGCCTCAAAGAGACTTTCAAAAGCCCTATTAAAAATGAAGGTAACAATTAGACAAAGACTCCTCCTAAAGTTGACAAGGACAATTTCAAGAAGTCTTTTCCTTTGAGGCAAGCACATACGTACAGGTTCAAGAGTACCTTTAATGGCTATTGCTACTCATGCAATCATTTTGGACAAGGCAAGAGAGTGCAAAACACAAATGAGATACAATGATAGTTGGAACAAAAATAGAAGATCTTATGGATTCTCAAGAAGGAACTATAACTCTTTTGTTCGTTTAGTGGAATATAGTGTTGTATGCTACAAGTGTAATAACTATAAACATATAGCACGATTTTGTAGATATGGTTTTTTGAAACCACCTAGACAGGGCATGAAGAACACCATGGAAAAACAAAAAGAGAGAGTCTACAAAAGTATGGAGAAGGAAACATGAGCAAATTGATGAGGAGGATAAATCTATGATTGTGCAAAATACACTTTATACACAAATTTGAGGAGAAGCATGAATTCAAGGGGGGCTAAGTATGGCATTATTGTTCAACCCTATGGAGAAGATAATTCAAAAGATGAAGTATCACAAAAGTTGAAGAGAAGAATCCACTTGTTCAATAGATTGGTACTAAGGGAAAGTAATGAATTGGTATAATTGTTGGATATGTTCAAGATCCTAGATTATGAAAGATTGCATGCCTTTAACTCATACACATTAAGTTGGCATTTACAAGTGTCTCCATTAGATTGAAGATTTGGGAAAATGAGAGATGATGCTAAAGCTTAAAGAAGTGAAAATTATCTTATACTAATTCACATTAGAGAAAGAGAAGATATTGTTGAAAGGTAGGAATAGGGATCACAAAGCTTTAACCCTTTCATCATAGCTTGACAAGACATGAAGGAGAAGGTGATGAAGATGTTTGTAAGGCTAAACTTGATAAGAGAATTCTCCAAAAGCCTTATAAGGAGGATAAGAATGATCAAAACGAGTCTTTTCTTGAAGAGAATGTTCGCATAATGGCATTTGACATTTACACTAGACCACACAAGCATGTGTTGGCAAAGGAAAAAGAAAATTGATAGGGAAAGTTGAATGGTTGTACTTATGTTCAACTTCAATAGGTGTCCCTATTGATAATAAGGCCATAGAAGACATGCATGAAAGTATGATGAGCATCCCTTCACCATTAATGTCAAAGAAGGGGAATTACAACAAGGGAGAGTTATATGAATAGGAAGAATGCTGCCATTGATGTCAAGAGGAAGAATTATGAAAGGAATCTTCAAAAGAAACTTAAGCATGAAGAGCAGCAAATTGCATCAAGATTTGAGGCAGTTAAAGTGTCATATGAGCAATCCAAATCTATTGCAAATAATAGAAAAGAGGAGTTACTATTTGAGTAGCTAGACATATTCAAAATTGATGAAGATACTATCAAAGAGCCCAAAATTGAGAGTAAATAAGAGAAGAAATTCCCATACAACAAGATAGCAAAAAAGGTGAAAGACAATCATTTAGTTGTAACAATGAGAAAACTAGACGAAGGTATGGAAGGTGAGAAGAATCTCAAAAAGAGATCCAAAAGATGTTCTTCATTCATTCAATAGTTAAGGATAGAGTTGAACATGTATAAGAAAGTGATGGGATAAGGAGATGATCCAAATTCTCTTGGAGAGCCATAGAGAAGATAACTCCAGGACAAAGTATGAGGATGAACAAAGATATCTATTTCAATTTAGATAATGAACACTTCTTCACATTCCAATAAGACGGAGACAGTTGGAGTATGAGAAGCAGATTATTAAAATCAAAGTAGCGCAGCATCATCGTGATGGTTCACTTCTAAGGCTAACTTGGAACCCTAGAACCATATTGCTTGGGGACAAGCAATTTTTGGGCAAGAGGGACTTGTAATGTCCCGTTTTGATGGCAAAGAGAAAATAATATTATTTAATTTCCATAGGATCGAAATATCAAAAGGAGAACTAAATGATCATTATTTATTCAAAAGTCACTCTACCTTCTACGTAGTCCTACTTGGGCGATTTATAATATATGCTTCAGACTTAAGGAAACTTATGTTCACATTTATGTTGGTTCATATATAACCTTACTATTCAGAACCATTGAAACTCTACGTATTATTTGAGCAATCTATATCTCATGTTGAATATTCAAATGTGAATTCCAGTTCCATACAAAAACGTGGCACACATCAAATCGACATCATCATGGCACGTAATCTATATTGCTGAGTATGAGTTAATCAGGCTTGGTCAACATAATAGATTAAAGAAGCTACGCAATACAAGATTATCGGGATTCCTATTACCGCCTATAGTCATTGGTGCATGGTATTATGGAGCATTGCCTATTATGGGTTCATGAAAATCTGAGTATCATTGTCGTTTGTGTACTTACCTATCACACCTTGTAAAATCTACCTTGATATCAATCCTTCTTATGTCGTGAAGAATTACCATATTGAGGGAGTCGCATAATGCATATTGAAACCTTTTGGGATTAATCATCCCACCCCATCACGGAAGTATCTACAAGGTGATTCAATTTATAAATTAGACTCTATGTGGACGTCGATTATAGCCAAAGATTATACTGGATTCTTTAATAGCTGAATCACTTGCCTTGTTTGCCATCAAAGCATATTAGATGATTATTAGACTTTATCTCTACTGCCATTGTGTGTGAAGCTTGTCAATATTAAACATACTAGCATTCCCTTTTTCATTGGCTGTTGTGATTCTAGCGTAGGAGTTGACAGAGGTCAACAATTCTCAATGGGTCGTGTCCCATTATCATACACCTTTGGAATCATAGTGATTAAGGATAGACAACGAATTGTATAGTTAGAAGATACGAATGCAGAAATAATATAATAAGCTAAGGGCGACCATATATTAAAGAAGGTATCGATTCACTTCAAAGGACATGGGTAAAGGATGCCACCCTTAACATAGAGGCATGAGGGCATATAGAAGGAGTATGGCATGTAAAGGAAGAAGGATCATGGAATTGAATATTTTTTAGACAGATATATATATATATATATATTTTAACTTATCAGATCAAAGAGCTCAAGGAGCTCAAGATCCTCTAATAAGGATGCATGAGCAATAAGCAATATTCAGAAATAGCACCTAAGTCTAAATTGCATGTATATAAGTTTATATTCAGAAACAGCAATCTAAACCTAATGAGGTCTAAGCCTCTTACAAATTTAAATTAGGTTTAAGCCTCTTACAAATTTAAAGGCATGATTTTAATTAATAAATCAGACACAGCTATTATATTTGCATTCGAATTTCTATTATCGAATTAATATTTGAATCAGATTTCATTATTCAAAGTTTATTTAATTTGTAACCTGGAAACTCGTTTACTATTGGATGACAACCTTTGTCAATCCAATAAGGAATTAATCAGAAATCTATTGATCCGGAGCTCGGGCCATTACACTTTACCTCAGCCCTTGGTTTCTTCTTAAGTATTTTTGACATGGAGAAAATAGACATTTTAGGATTTATATTGTTTTGTTCCATTTGACAAGTTGAAGAAACACTCAACACAGGGCATTCAGTAGAATTTGGCAAAGTTTACAGATACAGCTGATTCTCCATAATCAGTAGTATTTTTATTTAGCATGCACAAGCTATGGTGCTTCAATCTCTCTTCTAAACACAGTGGACAATTGGAGTGGTTTATAATTCTAATTTAAACTAGACCAATACATTGAATGTGTAAGGAAAAAAGAATAAACTGTCTCAATGAATGGGGCTAGATGCTGTTCTAGGTAAATCTAACAAAATAAAAATTCTCTGATTATGGCATCTAACAAAAAAAAAAGTCTCTCACTGAAAGTTGGACTGTTCCTGTAAAAAAACAGGCTCAGACTGTCAAAGATGAATTAAAATTCATTATCAAGATGCCATTTTCAAAAAGACAAGCCACAAAATATGTTTCAAACAACACAAACCCTATCTATAATAATTGTACTATCTAGGATTGCATACGCGATGGACAGAAAATAGTACTTTAACTATTTACCAGAGGTCACTATAAAAAGACCCCAAATTCAGAAAATTGAAAAACACTTGCCTACTCTATCTCTTAAGCCCCGATGATTCTACCTGTTATCTGACAATGATAGGTGCTACTCCATTTCAAAAGACTGAACACAACAGAGCACTTATCTAATTATTATTTCTGGAAAAGAAATCTTAAGGATCAGTTGGTTTTATCAAATTAAAATGGCAATAATAATAGTTTTCACAAATTCCTTGAAGAACAAATAACAATAAAAGCAGTACTCATTGAAATTGTTCCCCACCTGGAAGGCCAAGTCCACTGATACCACGTGGTTTACCCTCTGGTAAGATCCCCTGTAAGAACAATCAAGAAAACCTTTGTATTAATCTTTGTAAAAGAGACATGAGAACATGTATCAACTAGGTGTCAATCAAATAAGGAGCTAGGAATCACATGCAGATACCGCAATCTCTTTAATCTTAAGATGGAGGAAGAAAAAAATATATGAAAATAATGAACAATGCACATAAAAATCAAACAAAACAATACATATGGAATTGCATGAAAATATATCATGAACCTTCAATAAAGGAAACATATTAAATTATTAACCAAATCCTAAAAGCTATCTGATAATGATAAAATGATGCCAAAAAAATCAATCATCATTGACATACAATATTCATACAACATAATGTGCTACCAATCCATATTCCAATTATTTTTTGTTTTCAATTGCAATTACAAGAAAATTGGCACAATGAAGTATTGTAAGTACTAAGAGTGAATGATATACTTAAGTTTGATTTCTATTCATGAATAGGCATGATAAACCAGTAAAGGAACATTTTAAACATTCACACATTAGATGACAAAGTGAACGAAAAAACAACTGTCCTTAGAACATGGCATCCTTTGAGGAGAGGAAGGGAGTCACAGAGGCCCCATACATCCACATCACATAACATCATCACTAATTGTGGTAAAGAGCCACCCATTTTTGGGCAAGAATAAAGAAGAGCCTGCTAATGTGAAGAGAACAACGGGGCCATTAGAGAAGCCATTCCAAAACAATGCCAGAGAGATTATCAATCAAACTGTTGCAAGAGGGCTCTATGTAAATGGTTTTTCCTTCAATGTTTCAGTAAATCAGTCTCAAAAAGGGCACACAAGCCTAGGTAATGAGAAGGTGTGCAACACTTTACTGTAAAGGAGTTCAAAAATATAGAAACTTTATTGGCTCCCATTACACAATCATTGGAACAAATGGGGGTGTCTATCATTTGCGACGAATAGAAGGATGCCAAAATTCAGTCATTGATCAATGTGTTTGTGGTGTGCTCTAAAGGTGCAATGTTTTCGAAAGCCATGGATTTTGAGCAGCAAGTGAAGGATGCACAACTAATTTCTAGCATCCTTATATAATGCATTCAAAACATGGTTTCTCAAAATGTTGTCCAAGTCATAAGAGACAACGCAAAGAATTGCAAAGCTCCTAGCATGCTGGTTGAGGCATAGTTTTCACATGAATTTGGGACATCTTGTGTTGTCGACTTGCTCAATCTCATGCTACAAGAGTTGGGCAGAAAAATAGATTTTATCAAACAAATCTATGTCAAGGACAAAGAGATCCAAATGTTCATCACGAAACACATGTTGGGGGCAATTTCTATATCATTCTTGCAATTGAAGTAGTCAAAAGTAATTGAAACAATACAAGTTTCAAATTTTTATATTTCACTTTAGTAATTTATGTTTTCATCTTTGTTTTTAATCTTTTTTTTTCAAATAGGTTGTTAAGATTTGTTCACATTCAACACAATCGTCTTGAGACAACTTGTGAAGGTGTGGGAGGCACTTTTTAGCATGGTCATCAACCAACTTTCATCCATATGGATGCAATGCAATAGTGAAAGAGTAACAAAAATGATCCTAGGTGAAACTTGGTGGGGTCACATGGAATATCTTAGTTTCACCAAGCCCATCATGAGTATAATTCACTTTATTGACACGGATAAGCCATGTTTGGGAGAGGTATATGAAGGTATCAACTCAATGACTAAGAATATGAAGTCCATCATAAATGAAAAAGAGAATGATCTTCAAGATTCTTCAAGGAGGTGCAAACAATTTGTGTTGAGGAGTAAACCAAAATGACCATCCCACTACATCTTTCTTTTTGTAATGTCCCCGTCTTAGTCAAACGCTCTTCTGTGATTGATAGCCTATTTCGGGAAGCTCGTAGGCTCGTCAGAGGTAAAATTAGGGTTTCCTATCTTATTGGGGGTTTTGAAGCATTTTTGATGGTTTGCACGTATGAGTTTTTGATGCATGTCTAGTGGAGTTTTATGGGTTTTTGGTGAGGTTCGGAATGGTGTGACATGCATTTCCATCTGGCAACCTTTTTTGAAACTTGTTATTTTTAGCCAGCACATTGGAGCTTTGAGATTTGGATTGCGGATTCTTTTTGGGTTTTCATAAAGCTTCAAGATTTGGATTGCGGATTCTTTTTGGGTTTTCAGAAAGCTTCGCAATGATATAACATGCAAAGTGAGTTGAGCATCTATCCAGAATTTACTATTTTTAGTAAGTTCTATTTTTGGCAGTTCTCAGGTTGGCAGCAATTGAGTGTGCTTTCTTCTTCAGGCAGGACAGTTGAGTTTTTCTGAATTTGGCTTTCTGAGGTGCATTTTTAAAAGAAATGATTTATGCAAATCATTTAATTATTTTAATGTGTTTACAACCCCTTGGCCTAGCACAATAACTTAATGTTGTTTCAAAAGGGGGCCATTAAGGGAGGACGCCTCATGAAGGAATTAAACAAATTAAACATTTAAATGTTTAATATTTCCCTAAGGAAACTTGGACGCCAAAATGAAGAGGAGAAAGAGGTGAATTAAATGTTTTAAAAATTAAATTATTGCAAAAGTAAAATGGGCGTCCCTTTTGGAGGAAGATGGAAAGCCAACAGTCACCTTCAATTCTATAAAAGTAGGCCATTGCTCATTCATTTGGCATCTATTGTTTATGATACCGAAATGTTGTTGGATTGAATTTAGAACCCAGCTAAGGGGAAGCTTAGCAATTTTACACCATTCTTCGAGCCTGAAACTATGGTTCCCTAGATGGTCAATTGGGAGTGTGCTTCATTCAGAAGTGCATATTGAGCATTATTGTTAAGTTTTTTATGAGATTTTCCAGTTTTTGTGTTGCTAGTTGTTTCATGGCTGAAAGAGATTTTCAAATACAGCTTTTTTGTATGATTTTAATTTGTTTATGGGTATTGGCTCCTTTGGTTCCTATGCTAAGGGCGACCCTTTTTGCAAAGAATCAGATTTTATCTTGAAGTGCTGAATTTACTAGAGAGGACGTACCATTCCTAGGGCCGTACCATGCTAGGAAGTGCTTTGGAACTTGTGCATAATTAATTTGTGAACTTTGGATGTAGTTTCTTGGTTGGGAGTTGGGCGCCTTCCTCCTCAGATGCATTTGCATTTTGTCTCAGGTCTTTTGGAGGAGTTTTGATGATGTTATGAACATTTTGGTGCTGGTATAGTTGTTGGTAATGTAATTTCAGTTTGCTGATTTCATATCAGATTATCATTGGTTCAGTTTTGGGCTTAGATTTCAGTAATTGAATAAATTTGGAAGTGTGAGAGATCTTCTTTTTTCAATGTGCATTGATTATACAGCAATTAACACTTGTAATTTGCAGATTATATATGTTGTAAGACTGTAAAAAGTAGTACTATTCCAGTCCATTCTCTTTCTACATTTACTTAGTGTTTTAAATTCACACATTGTAACCCCTGGATGGTTTACCGCCAATGTGGAAAAATTAATCATTGTAACTTTCATATTTTACCCACTATTTAAGTGGCAAATTCTCACGGTTGAGTGGATGTCTGTTATTAGCGAATGAATTGTATTTCATTGTAATTATCTTTCCCCCCACTGAACAAGTGGTAGCGTGGATTGCTCATGGTCAGATCACCGCCTGCATTTCATTTCCAGCTTGTTATTCAATTCATTGTTGCTAACGAACCCTTCACCATATGCTATCACCTCGCCTTTCAAAGGACCTTGGTGAACATTCTTGGCAGAGGTTACTTTCAATTTGATTATCTTTTGGAAGCTAACGCTAACCACTGGTGTAGTGCTAGTTTGTGCGCTCAAAAATCCAAGAAAAAACTAAGGGGCGTATTTCATTTTTGCATTAACTCCTAAATATTATAACAATGAGATCCTTTCTTTGCCAATGGGGGTGCCACCATACAATGGTAGAAGTCAACAAAGGACACAAGCAAGCACTTACTAAACTCTTCCTTGATCCTAATATGGACAATGTAATTATGAGTGAGTTTGTAGATTTTGTAGCCTCCATTGGTCCATGTGTTTCCACTCTCGGTGACAAGTATAGGAAGGATGCCCACTCTTGGAGGTACATCAATGAAATTGTCACACCTCCCTGTTAGTTTTATGATCAGATTAATGACACAAATATTTAATTCAAAATCAGACACAATAACACAGCAGATACCCTGGGAAAACCCTCCTCTTGAGGGAGAAAAACCTAGCAACAAATATATATCTCTTATATAAATGTAATGGCAACAATACACTTTACAATGTGGCCACACACAAGGCCAATATTCAGCACCAGCAATGGCTGTAACAACAGATAACAGTTTGCCCTTCCTTGAACACAAATCTGCACTTGTAAAGATTTGCAATCTGCCTTCAAAGAAATTCGCACTAGAAGGAAGGATCTGCTCTTGATAGAAATCACACTTGAGAGAAGGAATAATCAAACTTGCTTGATGATGAAATGAGTGAGAATGAACTTCTATATATACATTTGCTAGAGAGGTCGCACCTCTACAAGAACTAGGTCGGCCATCAAAAGAGAAAATATAATTACAAATAAAGGCTGAGTCGACCACCAAGAAAATTACAAAAAATAATAAATATGATTACAAAGGAGGTCGACCATCTTAGAGATATGTTGCCATTAAATAATCACAAATAAATAAGGAAGTATGAAGCCCGAAGCTGCAATAACATTAACACTCCCAACTCTTGCGATCAAAATTTTATAAGTATATTTCTTAATTTTTTTGCAAACTCTCTAAATTTGAATTTTTTTATTTTTGAAATTATTGTTTTCAAATTTGAAGTTTGATTTATAGTTTAATAACTCTAACTCTTACTTTTCCTCAACAAGTTGCTAGTTACTCTTCATTTAAGTGGAATTGGAGTACATACTCCATCCACTCAGTGAAGTGTAGCTAATCGGCATCAAGTAACACGTAGGAGCTAGTTTATGTATATTCCAACTTGAGCCTTCTTACACACAAAGAAAATGAGTACAAGGAAGTGAGAATGAAGTTGTGGATGTAGACCCAAAGTGAGCCAACTTGGATGTTTCTACTAACACACAATATTCACTTTTTGAGGAGTTAGATAGCCAACATACTTTTATTGCAAGCAATGGTGGGGCTGTGTATGATTCTTCTAATCTATCTACATCATCTAGTGTCAATGATGATAATGGTGTTGGTCTTGATGAAGACACATATGACATTAGTTATTGATTATATTATTTTAATATAAACAATGAATATCTATAATGTCATACAAGTTTGACAAAATGATATCAAATTAGTATATTGTATTTAAAATTTGTAGAATTTATGGTAGTATTCTTTAACATATATATAATATATGGTATTTTGAACCTAATTCTTATTTTTAGGCTGCAAATATGTATATAGTTATGATTTTTATGTCTTTTGTATGGATGTATCCAGCCCCCTTTTTCATGGTCATACTAACATACTCTACCCACATACCCATACCCATCCCTGATTCTGATTCAGTGACTTAGGTCCTTAGATCAGAATCTTATGCATAATCAATCAATGGGGAAAAACTCAACCAAAAATCTCCACACACAACAAATGGAGAGTTTATGCCTAGCTCTATAATATTAGCAATGTATAAGGCAGGTATGTGTATGAGAAAGCAGCATCAAAATTTTGCTACAAAATGTATATGTGTAGCTGATGATATGATAAGATATAATTCATTATTACGAATGCAAAGTTTGAACCTTCTACTCCATAAATTTTGAAACATTACATTTTAATGTAAGATAATCTACATACAAATGCATCGAAATAATCCATGTGATAATTCTAGATCCCTTAGAGGATGATGGGGAAGAACAAATGTTCTTCAAAGAGGACAATAAAGTGATGATACCATAAGCATGGGAAACTAACAAAGTAATCCTCACACACTACCTTCTGAATAATAGGTTAGAAATGCAAAGAAATGAGTGGAAAAGGGATAGGAAAAAAACAAAGAAATGAATTGGAAAAGGATAGGAAAGACCATGGATGAAGCAATAGTTAGAACGTGTAAGAAAAGGATAAAGAACAAATTTGATGAATTCTTTCCCATCTGGTTTACCAGAAATATATGCAAGGGAAACTAACATGTAATCCTCATTCACTATTTTCCGAAGAACCGGTCAGAATGGAATATAAATGAGTAGGAAATAGTCAGTCAAAAGTGTTGGTGAAGCAAGCCAGCTTCTAAAGGATTGGTCAGATAGGTAGGAAGAGAAATAAATGGATAGAAGGAACCCTTTCATTTCAGGTTCACTAGAAATGTAAGCAAGAAAAAACACAAAGTTGACCTCAAAAACAACTTCCCTAAGGACAGGTTGACCAAGTTTAAGACTCAAAGGTTTTGTTGATTTTGTTTTTTCTCATGGGTTCTCAGTTCCCAGCGTTTGAGTGGATTCTTCAATTTTCTCATTGAGACATCAAAGTTGAGGATTGAGAGTAGATTAGAGCACCAGCCTACAAAGCTGATGGTCAACACAGTCATGGATGTTAGTCTTATTGAGTGTTGTTCACTACAAGGAACACATCCAACTCTGAAGGGTTGTTCTTGATCAGGCATTGTCACAAAATGGGTATAAAAGGATAGGAGGATAAGAAAAAAAAATCTAGAAAAAATCCTACCAAAAACCAGGTTGTAAGGTAAGCTAGATTGGAAGACAGATAGAGGAGCAAGTCATCAGAGTAGCTCAATGCCTCTGATTTGTAATCTAAATGCAGGAAAGTAAAACCTAATCTAAGTGAACATAAAAACACACACTCAAGCACATCACAAACTAAAGCAAGAAAACTGAAATAAGAAAAGACAATCAGCAAACAATCTTCTGATAAATGCTAGATCGCTAAGGCAAGGAGGAAAAGGAAAACAAACAAATGTGATTACGTTAAGCTCAATTCATTCAACCAGAAAACAGCCTAGAATCCAATTGCTGAATTGACAAAGAAGGATTGAAGACATTGCTTGGTAAATTTAGCTTTATTTTTTTGTTTTTAGATGCAAGCAACAAACAAATCCAACGGCAGATCCAAAACTTCACCAAGAAAACTCCCCAAGAAAAATAATATATCTCTCAAATATGATGGACTAGCCTGAAGTTCTAGGCTAAGATTAATCTTGGCAACCAAGAAATTCAATGTGAACTAGTTATAATTGGCCACTAGTTCGTCCAAGATGAATTAAGCGAATTTTAATGAGATGCAAAAAATATTTCACTAGACCTACTGCACTGAAAACAAGATTTATACAATTAAATGCACAATATCAACATCTTTTCAAATCCATAAGTAATATGAATGTAAATGAAGTTTTTTATGTTGAAACATAACTAGAATTAGGAGATAATGTAATAACAAGTGAAGTGATTATCTAATGTTTACAAACGATATAAATGCAAAAGAAAAGAAGCTAAGTATGTGTGTAGCAACTAAGATGCAGATTTTAAGCCTAAGTGCCTGCAGCGTGCACAGAAATCAGCAAGAAGGCGGTCATAAGAATGAGATTAAAAACGTGCATGCAAAGAGGAATGAAGTATGATCAAGATAAGCAAAAGGGAATAAAGAAAAACAAGATTTTGATATCTTTCAAATTTGAAAACAAGAATGATGTGAAAGTTTTGAAGATAACTAAAGAGCAAAGAGAAAGCTGGAAATCAGACCACAATCAGCAAATGGAGAAATGCAAACACAAGCCAAAAAGTATGTATAAACGAGTAGGATAAGAAAGCAATGTTTCTTGCATAGCAGCAAAAATCATTTGGGGAAAAAATCTGCAAACCAAAAGTGTAAGATTTTTGAAAAAATCGGGAAAAATAAGGAAAAAATCGGATGTTAATACTATAATTATAATATTATATTTATATCATAATATTGTAATATTATTATATAATAATTCTTTTTTTGATACATTATATTATTATATATGATATATTATAATAATATAATTATAATTATATTATTATATAATATATAATTAATATTTTATTACAATGAATAATTATTATATTATATTATTAAATATTATTATATTGTATTATAGTTTTAATATACATTAAAAAAGAATGTAAACAAAATAAAATTAATTAAGGAAAAAAAAAAGGGTGCAGCGGAAAAGGTCGACGGCCTGCCATACATGCCTTGTTGCACAAGGGCTCGATGATTTTGCAGGCAGAACATACATTGAATTAGTTGCATCAAATTTCTGGTAACACCCTCTCATCACCCTCCCATCACATTTCCAATAACAAAGGCGTAAACCACACCCTCCTATCGCATTTCTGCTAACAAAGGTGTAAACCCTACCATATATCCCATACAAAAACAAACATCAAAATCCATTAGAAAAATATTGAAATTTTGCCTAAAGCAAAAACTGAAATCCATTGCAAAATTCATCAAACATCCGTATAAACCTACTAATGACAAGTTTCATCAAACCTACATATCTTTCCACAATTTAATCATGATTAAACTCAAAAAAATGGGTCAAAATCATTGGTCAATGATTTTATACAAAATTGTAAGTTTTTTGGGGAAAAAATCGGCATTCTAAAAGTTTCACAACTTTTGGCAGTTTTTGCAATTTTTTGCCGATTATTGCTTCTTTGGTTTCTTGTACATTTTTGAGAACAACTAAAGCATAAAAGTTGCAATGTAGGCTAGGTAAAGTAAACAAGATGAGGAATGAATGTGGGTATACACCCAAACAAACACGTACAAAGTGAAAATGAAGCTAATAAACCCTTGAAATCCAAGAATAGGCTAAAAGTATGTTAATGCATAAAAATTAGAAGAAAAGATAGGATTTGAGAAGTATGATGCGAAAAGAGACTAAGAAGATGTTGAAGATTTGTGAATGCTCCAAACAACCTTGAGAGGCCCTCAATATTATCAAACAAAATAGAAAATACATACATAAATTGAAAGAGAGAAGGGAATATATTGTCCATTTCTGATATTTTATAATTTCTGATATATATATATAGTATTTTCTCAATATGCAATGCTAAGATGAATTAAGGAAACAAAACAATACTTTGAATCTCGATGATAATCAAATATTATTATTATTATTATAACTTAGATCAGAATAGGGTGTTGAAGCCCTTATAAATATTAGCCAACTAAAATAACTAAATACTAATAATAAATACTGAGACCTTCCCTTATAGATTCAATGAATATTTCCCTTTCCTAAGTTTGGTCATATGGCCACTCATGAAATATAGAACAAAAGCAATTAGAAATGAAGATACACATCTGAATATGCTTTGAACCTTTTCCACATGGTATGACAACTCGTTTAATAATACTTCAACTCCTTTTAAATTGCTATGGCCCCTTTTGGCTTGTATGGCGGCCAATGAAAAATTATTCCCCTTAGAAATCATGCCACCCCTTCTTTGCCTTCCTTTTCATACAACAAAGTAAATCTTCCAAGGATGTATGGCATCCCTCTAGCATATAGAATAATCAGCAAAATGGTACAGGTGCTGCACTATGGTATGGCTGGAAATAATAGTTGGTAGGACTAATAATAATAGGGAAAAATATAACATAGAGGTACAGCTAAAGCATAAATGGTACGGCCAGGATAATAAAAAAGATTTACCATTATTATATCAAATAAAATATAATATTATGAAATCTCTTTATAACTAATATTAAATAAGAAAATTTCAAACACAATGGAATCTTCAATCACCAAATTGGAACTAGAATAGCTTCAATCTTTAAGGACAACTATAATCCCTAAGTGGAACCACCAACAATGGACTGGAGGGTTTTCATCCTCCAATCAATAATGGAAACCAAGTGGATTTTCATCCTCTAGATTTCTGCACCAAAGGGTTTTTGTCCTCCAGATTTCTATACCAAAGGGTTTTTGTCCTCGAGTGTGGAAATGAACAAAATGCTCAAGCTTTGAAATAGGATTTCTAACAATGACAATGGAGCTCTTCTATTCCCACCCTCTCCTTTTATAGCCTTTTTTTAATTTTAAAATCATTTACCAATTAATTTTGGAAATTTCTAAAAAATATCTATTTATAAAATGTTACATTAACCCCCTTTTTCTAGAGACATTCTTTTTAATGATTAAAACATAAGCTGCCTTTTTATGAATACAACATAAAGTTATTTAGGACAACTTAAGTTAAATTA